>WJEZ01000055.1:0-58069 GCA_009869925.1 Thalassaphorura encarpata
CCAGGTAAATTGGGCTGACTTTTTTGTAATTTAAGGAGTCGTCGGGAATTGAACCCAACGTCATCAAGGCCAGCAGATATAGGATTAAGACCTAAACCACTAGACCAAGTACGCTCCTCCTACATTTCAGTCTGCTTGATCTCATTTTAAGCTTGATGAGCCTTCTATTCTTCTCTTGCATCTGTCATTGCTTCTTAGTTTAATTACTTCTTCTGTAGCTCTAAATTCGCTTCTTGGCATTTACCTGTACATTTCAGTAGTATAATTTTGAATGAAAAATATTGATATAATGTGGGGAATTAGTAGAGAGTTAAAGCCTCTGGTGGAACCGAGATTGTTTGGAGAAATTCTGTGCGTAGCGCTCGATATTAAATAGACGGCTTAACCCTTTAGAGAGAAGTAGTGCTGACTGATGTAAAAGTAGAAAACCTTCTAGTAGTGTAAATTCATGACACACTTTGAAAAAGCGTGGACCGCGAGTTTCTTGAGAATTTATGGATTTTTGCTATCATACCATGAGATTCTCCATGGTTTTAAAGCACCGAGAATTATGTAAAAATTGAAAATCGTGAATCTGCGTTTGACTCGCTAAATAATTAAATACGGTGAAATGCTCATCATTACTTTCCGGGTCAGTAGTGAGCTTTGCGATGCCTTGTTTAACTACTAACATGTTGTACTAATAGTATAATAAAATATTCTCAATTTTTTTACACGCTCTGCAATTTTTAGGAAATAAGAGAAGCCTGCAAGGTAACATTTCAATCAATTAACTCACAATTAACTCGCTACTAAATTAAAAATTGGTGCATGTTCAGATTTCATTGGTTATTCATATTTTTTATTTCAAAATTTTAATTTTAATTTTAAATAATTTGGAAATACGTGAATGTATTTTGTAATCATTGATTTCTTACAGTCTTTAGAAAAAGTTTTGGTGCAAAACATTCAATTTGGTTTATCCCCGAGTATGACGGCTTCCATTAGAGATCTTCCAAGGTGGAAATTGATTCAGACTGCGTTTCCTCATGTAATGCATTGCACAGCACAACTGCTGAATAATAGGTGAGCGACATGAATGAATGTGCTTTCACATTCAGAGAATATATTTGTGAATTTTGGCAAACAGAAAACAAAGTGGAATTCAAAGCGGGTTGGGTGCAGCTGAGACAAAACTTTTATATACTCTACATTGGATACTACTGGATTGTGCGGAGGAGTGTGCAGATGCTGATTACGAAAAAAGGATTTTCCACTCCAGCTGTTTTCATTATCTATTTCCAGTATCAGCAATTACTGTACGTTGACTGCCTTCGACCATCTACTGCTACGTTTGAAAAATGAACTCATGTTTACTTTCTCCTTAGCTTTTCGTCTTCTTATTCGCCCCACTCGCACATCAGTTGCGTTCGACGGATTTTAATAATTTTCGACTTGAAAATGGATACAGAATTTGGCCTGCTCTGTGGACATACAAAACTCCTGACCCGATTTGCTTCACTTGTCCCGTAAAACCCATTCAAC
Source organism: Thalassaphorura encarpata (assembly GCA_009869925.1). Lineage (NCBI taxonomy): Eukaryota > Metazoa > Arthropoda > Collembola > Poduromorpha > Onychiuridae > Thalassaphorura > Thalassaphorura encarpata. The sequence continues at coordinate 1,525 of WJEZ01000055.1, forward strand.
CTATGAATGCATTTTTCGTGAGGAAAAATAAGAAAGAATATGGAGATGTATTTGTTGGGAGTCGTAAGTCTAAAATACCTGCTTGAAAATTAATATGCGTCATAATGCAAAAATAAAGGGTTTGAATTTCCACTTAATAAATGTGTAAGGTCCGGCCCCAACTGAAGATGCTGTTGGTCCTACTGAAACGACACTTGGAACATCAACGCCTCCTCCAACACCAGAGCATGCCAAAGCCGAATATTGCCCAAATCTAGCTCTTGAGGAAGAGGTAATCATACGAGTCCACAAAATAGTTCCTACTTCCTGTAGTGCGGTACTAAATAATTATTTACTTGATTAAGCTTGAGAAGTTAGCAATGCCAGCAAACTCGGGTGCCGCCCCGTTTCCGGAAACAATTCCTGAAGAATCGTCTAGCAATGACGAAGAACACGTTATGATATTCAGACTCGGCTCTCTTCCAGAGTCTGATGGGTTAAAAGAGGGAACTATTTTCAAGGTTAGTAGCGGGTTTTGCAGTCATTTCTTCCATTACTATTGCTTTAGATGGATTTCTGATTCTTTCTTAGATGTCAATTCGACAATCAAGCAATGATTCGTCAAAAACTTCTCCGTCCGAAAAGTCAAAAAATGGAAAAGGGTAAGGGTCCGGGTATCACTCTTTTGATAATTACAATTGTTTTTAAAAATCAATTGTTAGGTCATCTGATTTTCGGGGTCGTACTGACTCATCCCCAAGAACTTCAATCGGCAGAGCCAGTGGTGGAAATCAGAGCCAGGTAGAAACTCCAACACCCACTCAAAAACCTCCTTTGAAATCATCTGGTGGGACTGTCACTTGGAAAAACTTGCGATTGGCTACATTCATGGATGTTGCCGTCCTACGTTGTATCTTCATTTCAAATTGGGATGAAGAAGGTGTATTTTGGGCTGTCACATTTCTCCTGAAACGGTAAACTATAATATTCTAATTAAATACAATTTATAACATTTCAAGGGAATTTCAGATTTCAAGAAGTTCTGGCAATTAAAGAAACAATGGCGAATGAAAAAAATCCACCACAACGTCCACGCAGTCATTCCCTGCCAACAGTCAAGACAAAACTTTCTGAGTTGTGCGGAGGGAAAAGCTCAGAGAAAGTCAAAGAGAAAGTTAAACTTAAACCAGATGCAAGAAGTGCTGGACAATTCTTTTCTCACTCAGCTTGTTCTTCACCGGTCGCTGAACGTCGGTCGACAAGTCGTAGAGGAAGTGAAAAAGGTTCAAAGAAACTTATGCATGAGCTAAAGGCTTTTGTTGAAATGAAACTGCTCTCTAAATCGGACAAAATGTTAGAAAAAATAGGTGCACCAGACAAATCTTCAGATACTCCGGTACTTTTACTTCCACTCCTATTGTTGGAAAACTTGAAAATTAAAGGATTACATTTTTATTTTTCCAGGAACAAAGCATTGATGTAGATGAATTTGCAAGGCCAGCGTCTGCTTTAGGAAAAACGGATCAAAATACTGAGAAAAATGTTGCAGCTATGAACCAAATCAACTTTGGAGAGCAGTCCAATCTTTTCAAAGGAAAAAGCATGCCAAGTTTAAGGTACTAATTTTTTAACCTTTTGAATTCTCATCGAGAATAATAAATGCTCTGGACTATACTACTCTGCTGTTAAATCTACTAAAAATTGTTGCGTTCGGTCTTATGATCCAAAGCAGTAACCGAAAATGAAATGTTCTATCATGTTAGTGTTAATGTGTCGATCCTTTACCCTGATGCAGGTTCAGTATGTCGTCGTACAGAATTCTATAAGAATTTTTAGAAACTGGTATCGCAAACCAACTTAGCCAAACCGTAACCTCTAATAATTATTGTAGAATTCGTCTTAATGTGCGAGTATGTTTGTAGTCTTTCGTGTAACTGTAATCTTTCAAAATGCTTCTTTTCTGTCCTTTTCTTAGCAATTTGCTAGTTGATGAATTGGCAGCTCCAACTGGGTAAGTTATGAATACTTTCACAAGGAATGCTGCCACCGTTTAAATGCTATCAGAATTTCACTAGATGCTTTACCCCTATTTCTTGTGCATGTATCTGTTAGATATCAGATTCTCAAATATAAGTTAAGCTTTGATGCCTTTGATATCTGCGATGATGTGGATAATTGTCCATACTTATAATCCATATAAACTAGCCTTGCCGTTAATGCAAACTCTTCTAGAAAGTTAGACATCTGTGCTAATTTATTTTAAAATGTATTTGTTCATAGTAAATTAATAGCCTAGAATAGTGAATTCGGAAGGCTTGATAGAAGAATGAATTAGTAGGAGAATCAATTTGAATCTTGCAGCATTGATTTGACTGAAATTATATTCCAAATTTATTTGCGATAGAATGTAGGAAAGTGTTATACATCATATTATCTTTAGACCTTGTCTACCTGGCCGAAGACCTTCAAAGTGACCTATGTCAGGTTATGTGTAAATAGTCAGGATGCTTGTATAGTAATTATTGGGCTACAAGTTAGATTATTTACACATGAGCTTGACCAGAATCCCATTTTAAACCGATGAAGGCCACAGACAAATGGTCAAAATATGCATGGAGTATAACACGTGGGCTTTACCTACGCTTAGCCAATTATAAAAATTTTCCTTCCGCAAAACAGATATATCGGAATTTCATCCCTGGCAGTAGAGAAAAAACGAGACAAATGTGTTTTCCCAAATCCAATCATAACAGTAACTGAGCATACTCCTGCCCCTACACCGTCACCGGATCGGATGTTGAGGTGAGACCTTAATTATTCGATTCTAAGTGTACGTAAATATATGTATAATTTAAAACTACATTTATAATAGGAGAGCAAGCTCAGTTGACAGCCAACTCAACACATTCGTACCCCAAGTAATTTATCGGCGGAAAAGAACACGACGATATCCACTTGGACGGTCTCACAGTGATAGCAACATAACCTATAGTCTTAACGAGGCTCCAGAAGCTCCGGGAACTGGTCAGTATATAAACAAGGAAGGGGAGCTGAATGTGAAAGTACTGTTCAAGGTATCATCAAGCCAAATTGTTGAAATTGTCAAACAAGCATGAATTTGTACTTTTACTTATTACTTTACAGGGGATGAACTTGATATGCTCAAGAGAAAACATAGTACGCTCTGTCCGGATTTGTCAAGTTGTTTTAAATCTGGTTGAGTTGCTGTCCCACGAATTAGAAAAGGATGAAGAAGTCGTTCTATTGTTGGATACAATCACAAAGTTAGTATTGCCTGTGCAATCGCTTTCACTTCTGAACAGAGCTATGCAATTTACAAGTATCGTTCTGACTTTCTTCCTAGAATCGTGATCTCAATGGGTTGCACACATGGCTGTGGGGAAGCTCAGCGCTGTACACTCTCTGATTCTGTCCGCTCACATTCCCAAGGCCTACTTCTGAAATTGTCGCACAAATTCAAAACTCAATTTTCCAAATTCTACCAGTCCATAGTAGCTCATCAGAATCTTCCTATGATTATGGACTTTTTCCACTCACTTTGCGGATTTTGTGTGGATCCTTCAACTCTTCTTTCACCAACAAGTAAACTAATAATTATATTTAGGCTTTATTAATTTATAGTTAGGCTTTCAGAGCAAACTTAAATCTTCTTCGATCAATCACTCATTTCAACTCTCATATAATCAATCAAGATTTTTAATGCTTTCCCTTTCTATACGAACCCAAGGGCCGGTGCCGACTGCCGTATACCATATTTATGATTACTTTCTTGTCAGGTCCAAAAATACGCGATTTCTACTTAAGCTACGCTAATGGAATGGAGAATAATCAGAATAAGGTGGAGTGTTTAATACTAAAGGCCGTTTTCAAAAGACTTGTGTCCAGATTTGCAGCTATATCCAGAGAGCTCAGAACTTCGGATAATATGGTCAGTGAAAGTCTCTACTTTCTGGATTTTCTTCGCCTGTATATGTGTGAATACCATTAATATTATTACATATATGTTTTACAGGCTCTCTATTGTGATGTCCGACAATTTATTAGCTATGTATATGAAAATGATGGAAATACATTTCGGAAAGTAGCATTGTCTGCCCTTCTTGACTCGGTGAGTTTATACTTTTTATTTCTTTTTAGGTCTTCAAAAATGTATTTTTAATTTTGCTTAAATTTATCTAGATGGAACGACTTAACAAGAAAGATGATACAAGACAAACTCAAACAACCCGGATGGTTAGGTAATTGAAATTATATTTCGTACTAGTGGCAGTCCTAGAATGCATTTGGAATAACCTTTCTCTTCCTAATACTTTCACTACGAAAGTGTATTGTACTCAATCTAGAATAATTTGATTGACATTAGGCGCGTCCAACAGTCAGAAGATTCAAATTTTTTTGTAATTGATGAGACAGCTGGGAGCTCCCAAACCGAGAAAGGAGCTTCGGGTGGAAATAATAAGAAAGGTTTCTTCAAGAAGAAGAGTTCGTCGTCTACTTGTGCTGTAAGTATAAGCATGACACCAAATATTGAACTCGCTTGAAATGTGGCTATTTATCATGTTTCATACAGAGTATGGGCGACACGGAAAACCCTGCAGAAAGTCCGAGTGGCACGTTGAGCAAGAAACACGCAACTCTCACACCCAAATCAAGTGAACTCGATTTGGTACATCCGGCAAAACGAAGTGGTGGTCACGCCACTAAAAAAGGCTCCCGCCTTGTAGATTGGCTAACTAGAGGTTCTGGTGGTGGGAGTAAATCATTTGATTATGAATTTGAAGAAGGTGGCTCAATTAGTTCGGGAACATGTATTGGGCCAAAACGAACAATCCGACAGGCAACGATCGTACAAAGGGCGAAACGCAGAGTGGAGGAGCGACTCAAACGAATGAAAATCAAAAGAGAATCCACAAATGAGGAACATAATTCTGGGGGTGGAATGAGTCGTCGGGGATCTTTGGAATTGCTCAACACTGAAAATGTACATCAAAAACTTTTAAAATAAATTACTGGAAGCTGATTACATTAATTTAAAAATATTATGAATAGGTGATTGGAGAAAGCAGCGAGTTTGTAGTTCTTAAAGAAAGGCGATTGGTGAACAAGACTCTAGTTCAAGAGGGTCTGATGAGATTTGGATTTCTACTTGAAATTACTCACCCTGGCTCCCTCCCTGATGCCCATCTCATGGCTGCGTTATTAGATCTTGTATGCCTCATATTTCAAAAACTAATAATTTGTAAAAAAATCTAATAATACAACGGAGTTCCATGTATCTGATTCTGAATTTAGCCGAAAACGGTTGTCGTGAGCCGAGCTTCTATCCTCCTCGAGTGTTGTTTTCTTGTCCACGCTTGCAATCGTGGACATTGGCCTATGTGGATGAAGCTCCCACTGTTTCGCCCATCATGTGCAGGAGTAGGGATATCAAAACCAACAGGCTCCAGATCTCGTTCTCATGCTTTGCAAAAACAATCAGGCAAAATGTTTCACCAATGGGGCGAGGTGAGAAATCATGTACAATTGCGTACTGATGTATCCCATCCGGTGCCGTGCTTACCTAACTTAAGAAATGTAATTGATAGGCTCTTCACACTCGTCTGGAAGAATTTGTTCGTACAAATAAAACCAAGTTGGGAGAAATGGACTTGTCTGATGAGTTGAAGCAAAAAGAATTAGCGCAGAAGGATGAGGAAGAAGACTTCTTGGATGAAGGCAAGATGTTTGTTTCTTATTTCTGTACTTGCAGACATGTCTTAAAAATATTTCATTTTACAGCAAGCATTACAGATGGATCGGAGTGTCCTATTGCTCTCCAGATCATTGCCTGTATGCTGCTTTTTGAAATAACATCCTTTTTACGAGAAACTTACCAGGTAATTCGGAGTAATAAGTTGGGTTAACAAATGTGGAGGAATTTATTTAACCTTAACGTTGCAGTCACTTCCAAAAGGCAATCAAACTACGAAGGTGGCAACTGAAAAGGAGACCAAAACCCAGGCTCCAAGTTCAGGAAATCGTCGTTGGAGTTATGGTAAGTAAAAACAGGACTTGTCTCATTACCCTTCCGTAAACCAGCACGGTTACTTTTAGGGTTATCGTCTATGGGTCAATCTCAGGCGTCACACAGTCTTCAGAGTATATCGGACCCACATGCTCCTCCTGTGCAAGGAGAAAGAAAAATTAGCTTTGTTCTACAGGATAATGAATCAAATGAGAGCGCTGATAAGACGCATGTAAGCTTCAAATTAAACAGGGTCCAAAATTCTTAAGATACAAAATGTCTAATCTACTTGATTTCAGGGAGATGCTGAACCACCATCTGCACCAGCAGCATCCGCAGCCGAAGACAAGAAAGGTCGAAAGACTCGACCCTTACTTTTACGCCGAGGAACTGCAGCAGTCGGCACCACATCTTCTTTCCGACGACGGAGTATAAAACTTCAACGCCAAAAGAAAGACCAAGACGGAGAATGTGAGGGAAACTGTAAATGCCGTGAAGTCACTACAAATAATTTAACTGCTCATGCTGCCTGAATAGTTTGCTTTAGTCCAACTCAGTATAAAAACAATTCATCTATTATTGCAATAATCGAGTACGTAGAGCTGAAGAAAGGCTATGATTAGCTTTAATTCAGTAGGCGCAGACCCCTTTCGTTGCTTGATGCTAATAAGAGCAAGTAGCGAGTCCCAGCGTAACTAAAGGAAAGGGCAGTTGACAGCACGAAGAATGTCGAAAAATTATTTGTAGCTCACACTGGCATGCCATTGCATGGATTACAAATATCAGGAAATATCAAAAGTAGTTTATATATTAATTTTCTCCCACAGCCATTAAGCGATCAGATTCATTATCCAGCGCAAAACGAAAAGTTAGCTCGATTTCCGACGATACTTCTGAACAAAACAGCGGTGATGAATCTCCAGGTGTTCAGAGCAATGAGGAGCAAATGAATGAAGAAGATTTAATTTGTATGCCTTGGTTAAGAACGGTCATCGACTTTCTCTCTGGTTTTTATTTTCGGTACAAGAACTTAACTTTGATGATAAAATGTATGGGTCGAGAATGAATTTCTATCTTTGAATTTTCTTCAGATGCACTCATCAGAATTATTGTCATCCTCATTGTCCCAGACGATTGATGCGAAGCACTAGCCAACTGTTAAAAGCTGTTAGAAAGATATACGGAGAGGAATTTGGATTTGGGAATGGAATGGTTAGCCCAACCGAAGGAGTCATCAGTAGCCCAATGTCTGGCACTAACAGCAAGGACTACAAAGAGAAAATCGAAGAACCTGCCATTTTGAAATATATTAAAAATCAAGTTCATGGTGGTTTCCATTCCATGTTTTCTTTGCTCATAAAGTCTGCATCTATACTTAGCGAAAATCAATTTGTCTCTTTAATCCCGGCGGCATGGGAAATGCTCTTGGAACCCGATACACAGGTGAATTTACAGTAGATAGCATAGTTTGCAATTTACAATTCATAGATTGTACATTTGTAAGACTTACATAAATTTATTTGTTTAGGTGGCATCTTGTGCAGCCGCTATGTTCATTATTGCGGGGGTTAAAGCACCAGAGCAAGTGAAAACCGTCCTACAAAATGAATTTGAACACAAAAATCCTCAAACAAGAATGAATGCTTTGCTGAAATTTCAAGTTTTATGGAAATGTCGACATCAAGTTTGGCCAAGAATGGAAGATAATACTAATTTTAAGGCACCGCCCCCAGGGATTGAATTTACGCTTCCTTCTCCTAGGTAAGGAAAGTTTTAACAATAGAAATTACCCTAAGATATAACATTGGTAATAAATAATGACGTTAACAGGATTGGAGTAGAAAGCATTCCGGTTGTTGATCCTCCTTGGATGCCGCAAACGAAAGCCAAAGTTGAAGAAGTTACTCTGAATCAAGATTCTCATATTTCCAGGGTACAATATTTTACAGTAGAGTAGATTTGAATTAGAATTTGTGTTGAGAAATATTTGTAGGAATAAAGGTAGCAAGTAGCTAGAATCAGTAATCTTACATTACCCCAACTATGAACATTTTAGAGATATTTGGTAACAGCCACTAAGACAAGAAAAACACAGCAGGCCGAGTTGGTCAAAATGGCTTTACAGGCTGAAGAAAACAAGAAAAAGAAGGAAAGGGAGCAATTCTTGATTACTACAGTATCTATCACCTCTCAGGCTTCTTACGAGCCGAGTAATCTGCTTATGATATTTGAACACTTCGATTCCAATTTCATACACATAGTAATACAAATTTTCTCCTAGGCTTACATCATGCCATAGGCGATGAAGATGCTGATGACGAAACTCAACCATCGGGACAGGTAATTTAAGTTGCTTCAATATTTAACTTCTGAATTCGTCCCCAATTACATGTGGCAATTTAGTCTGGTCAACCGGGGTCGTCTCAAGAGGCTGGAACGAAAACGTCTCAACCGGGTCAGCAAGCGCCGGGACCCAATGACAGTGTGACAGTTACTACAGGTCTGTCCCTTACATCGGTTGTTTCGAGTTCTAATTAGTCAATTATTATTTCTTCATCAGGTATTCTGTCGTCCAAGTCAAGTCAACATCGTTGCTTGACTCTATTTCCGTCCTCACTGTGTTCTGCCGCTGTTTTCATTATCCAATTGTTGGACGATCCTGCAGTCACGTTGGATGGAAGTGCTATTTATGAAATTGCCAATCAAGTACTCTGGAATTGCCTCGTTGAGGACTGCTCATTGTTTTTGAGATATATTTTTGAGAAACTCACACGTGGGCGGCACGAACTTATGTTCAAGGTATGTCAAAAAATCGCAGCACATCAACAGCCTGCAGACGCAAACTATACGCATTAATTAATTCTACATGTTTTGCTAATGTTAGATTTTACGACATCTGATCATGTTTATCCCACGACTTCCACAACAAGCAGCTTTCTCTCTGTATAATCACATCATTGGTTTCATAATGTTTCATACACGATCACCACAAGACGCCAGCCCAGAAATGATTGGCTCGGCTCTGTCAGTTTTATGGATGGTACGTAAGATCTTAATTATACACGTTGGTGAATTTTCACAACGGAGAATTTTTAATTTGTGAAATAGGTGGTACATAGTGTCCAAGGGATTATGTTCAAAGACCTTAAACAAATCCTTCGAAAAGAACAATGCGATGCGTCGATCTTGCTAACTGCAAATGTACCAGCTGCTAAGAAGATTATTGTGCATGGACCGATGGGTAAGTTTTAATAAGAGAAGTACAAGCTGAGCTCAAGAAGACATTAGATTTGTAAAAATATTTCTTATTCACGCAGGGCCGGAAGTTGGTGGTATTCCAACACAGTTTCCTGTCCAGGAGGACACCCAGTTTATTCAAATCCTAAGGGAGGCACATGATTTCTTTAGCATTGATGAGGAACACCACAAAGAATACTTTTTAGTTGATCATAAAACTCGTAAGCATAACTGCGAATAAATATCTTTTGCACTTTTTATGCAATTCTAAAACCAATTTTACTTTATATCAAAGATCAAATCCATAATCCGAATTCCTTCGTGAGAGATTTCTACTTTTTCTCCCGTTCCCATCATCCACAGCTAAGTTTGTCTCATATGGCCCCGGATCACGCTTACAATGCATTGCAACGTCAGTCCTTCATTCTAAAATTTCTGGAAAGTGGAAAAGGTACATTATTTCTAACACGCATATGGCTTAAATTTCACTCCAATGGTTAACTTTAAATCGTTACATTTAGTTACACTGACATGGGCCATTCTGAAGAATGTAGACCAAGTTGTCCAGCGAGTCGTATTCTTGCATGAGGAGCTCATGAAACTTCCTTCATTCCCAAGAAAATCATTAGAGTCGGAAATGGATATTTGCAAGGGTGGGATGATGGGTCGGGTAAGGATAAAATTAATCATTAATCTGCGCATTAACCCAAAAACCCATTTAAAAATCATCTAAAAATTTTATCTTAGGAACTTCTTGGATTGGACGTTTTGCATAAATTTATGTGGACTAAACTCATTACTCGAATGTTTGAAGCGATGTCGGGAAACTTTGCGTATTCAGGAGATATTCATTTGTTTGTAAATGTTCTCAGTGGTAAGATTCCTATCATTTTGATGGCAGTACTTGTGTCCTTATAGTTTTACCAATTCATATACTTTTCAGGTTCACTCATGATACACTCTGAGGATGCTTCCATGATCAGATATGTGACAGCTGCTTTCATAAACGCTGCTCAGCAATTTAAAAATATATTCTCCACAAATGGATATCTCCTTGTTATGCCGCCATTACTTCTCACATATTGTAATCATCAAAGCAATCCTTTAGGTCAGTTTTATAGTAAATGTTGCTTTGTCATTTTGGAATTGACTATACAAATCTTGAATGTTGTCGAATGTAATACATATTAACAGTGACTGGATCAGTCGAGTTTGCCTGTAAGGAGTTTTACCTCCTCCACAGGAAACCATTTGTTCTACAAATGTTTGGAGCACTCGCAGCGCTCCTTGACACAGATGAGCAAAGCCAGTACGGAGATCCAACTAGAGTTCCATCCAGATGCTTGTTTCGATTATTGCTTTCGCTAGAAACTCCTACGCCTGATCCACTTCATATAACAGGCATGTAGTATCTAGTTCTGTTGGAATTCGAACAAACGTTTTAAAATGATTATGTTGCTATTCTTTTTAACAGAGCTAATTCATGGCTCCCAGCCCCTACGACCACTAGATTTTTGTTATCACGATGACTCGGATGAAATTACAGTGCTGGACTGCATTTCGATGTGCGTATGTGTCGTAGCATACGCTTCAGATTCCTTACGAGGACAGCAAATGCTTGTGAGTTCATGAATTGTTTTAATGAATTCCACGTTTGAAATTTTGATCACTAATTATGACTTATAAATTTTGATACTCAGACAATTCTGGAGGCCGTTTTACCCCCTTATCTGATGCACATTCAAACCAATAAGACCGAAGGAAAAACAGAACGCGACATTATAAACCACATTGCTGTGGCTATGAAAACATTAGTGAACAACTGCGAGCCACTCGCCAAGTAATAAAATTAATTTAAAAATTCAGCAAATGATCCTATATTTATTGTCTTAATTCAAATTTGGGACAAACGTTTACCAGGAATTATTCGGGTCCTCAGATGTCCAGTCCGAATGATTTGCGGGGCTCAAGTCAACGAAATTACAGTAAAGGGGGCATGATGACCCCGGGATATGAATTTGCTGATGATGATTCCCATTCTAAGTACATGAGTGATCATTCTAGAAATAAAAGCGCTTACGATAGAGATGTTGAAGATTCAGAAGTAAGTTCGTCATACGGTGAAATATTAAAAGAATTCAGAGATGTAAGTGAACCTCCATTTCACAGGTCATTCGAGACGAATTTCGACGTCCTAGGGACACACTACTTTGCCTGGTATCAGATTTTTACTCAAAATCATCCGCCCGTCTTTTGGAATTGGCAAAGAAAGGTGGAGCGGAAGCGAAACCCGTTGAACTCCTGGACATGAAGAGCCACACCGTAAGACTATAATAGCATTTCCGGTTAAGTTAGTCTAAATTCGGCAATTAGATTAAGAAATACTTTTAATTACAGAGACTCTCTGAAGTTGCTATGAGTTTGCTCAAAGTTAGTCCTTATGACCCTGCAACAATGGCATGCCGTGGACTTCAAAGATACATGACCGAAGTATTCCCGTATGGTGAATGGTCTCATGAGAGTGCACGTCCAGCACTGACAGCTTTTTTGAGACGATTGGATAAAACATTCATCAAAATTTGCAAAAAGCCTTCAATTCGGGTAAATAGGAGTATACACGTCAGATAAATAAGAAATTAATTGAATTGGTCACTTCCAGAGACATGCCGATTGGGAAGCTGCAGCTGGATTATTGAAAGGGATTTACCAGTCGCTTTGGCGTCATCCGTACATTGTGCATATGACTTATTTGAAATCTTTGATTTCTACTTGTCAGGTAAGTAACCCTTTTAATGTTCTAAGAATTACACAAGGTTTCTATTCTGTTTAAAATTGTATTATCGGGGCAGTGTTTGCTGATTGGAGACGGATTGATGGGTGAAATGGGAATGAGTTCTGCTAGCGCTGCTCTGCTAGGAAAGATCCCGCCTACTCACTTCTGTTCAACTGTTGTTCGATTGTTGGCACTTCAAGTTCGAGCTCTTGGGGTAAGGTGTTCATTTATGGTTAGATACGGTATCATTAACTGCAATCATGTGAATTTAATTCAACTTGCAGGAGTCATATTCACTCGAACAAGCTTGTGGCATGCAACCCAATGTTCCGACATCTCAGGACAAATCTGACATTCTTCTCATAAATCTTCTGCTTCCCATGTGTTTGAGAGTTGGGAGTGGTCGGAAGGGTTAGATAATATTTTAATCAGTTTCGTTACTCTCAATGTCTGAACAATTCTTTCTCCTATAGATGTCCCGAAAATGAGAAAATCTGACATAATTTTCATCCTAAACGTCATCTTAGGCAATCTTGGTCCACCGAGTCATCGTATAAAGAATACTGCCGAGGCAAATAGTACTTCTTTAATGGGCCTTGGTGGTGGAAGCGGCACACGGTCTGGATCTGTTTCTGACAAACGAATAAAAGCGTCCACTTTCCAAATTGCGTTCTTGGGTATGTATGAGTTTAATCGCTCGACCGAACTGAACATTATTGTGTAAATGAATTCTAATTTCATAGGGCTAAAAATCCTGTGCGTTTGCTTTGACACTGAATTGAGCACCGAATGGGCCAGGACTGTGCGTGTCATTCAAGAAATGAGTCATCGGACCGACGGTGGGGCGGCACTTTGGGACTTTCTGGAATTCGTTGTAACTGTTCGAACATCGATTTACCCCATGTTTAGACCATTCATTTCGCAAAAGGTTCGAATTTGCTAGTGTTTGTGCTTAGAACCATTATTGAGAGACAATGAAATAACGATTTACGTTTGATTCAGATGTCAAGGCCGCCAGCAAGTGATCAAGAACGACATTTTCAATTCGTAATACGTGAGAAAATTCGTGGAATTACCTTGGGAAAGTGTAAGGGGACACTTCTGGTTGAAATTGCTCACCAAATGAAACAACTTAAGGAAGATTTGGAGACTCGACAAGGTTGGTGAACGTACCGTGTTAAGCGTATACAATATCTCCGCATCGGGTTGTACTCCTAAATTGGCTTCTTGCTTCGTTTCAGAAGAGACCATTTTGAGTAAAAAGAACTTGACCACGGAGGTCAACGAAGGGCGAAGACCAAGACCGTCCTTGTCAGAATTATTTCCCGGATTGGCCGCCCGGTTTGGTGCTTCAGATGAGAGCAAAAGTTCCGTCGCCAACATTCATAAACACTTAAACCGAGAATCAAGTGTGAGAGTTAAGCCCTCTGCACAAGGTTAGCTGGGTCGTATTAACTTTTTTAATCCTAAATTATTATTACTAATTTTTGACTAACTAGCTTGAGCAATTATTCTTGTCAGTAATGAATGCACTTTATTGTCAATCTACTTACAATTCAGTCAATTTTCCCTGTGTCTGTAATTTTTAAGCATTTTTAGCTTTAAATGTAAATCCACTGCAATCTATGATGTTAAAGGTCGAATGGTGGATCGCTTCATGCGGCGAGTAAGCATTGCTGGTGACGCTCCGTTTACTATTCCTGAAAACTCTGTCCTCCTCAAAGCTAAAGGTTTTCATCTGTCTATTTATCCCCTTATATTATTTTGTAGTAACATTATTCACTCCAAACTCAGAATAACTTTTAATATTATAAATTAAACTAAAACATACTCACTTACAGTATTGCTATTGAATGCTTTTAATTTAAATATTGGTCATATGTCATATGGTCAACTAATTGCTTTATTTATTCAAATTGCTTTCGTCTTAATTAACACGGTAAAACACCCGTCTAAATCCTTTTGGTTTTTCTTTAAAGTGGGTTGACTCAAACACTTACACGGGTTTAGAACAGATCTATATTTTGTTCGAATTGTATTGTAGTTGTATATTTTTTCCTGGAGCATATTGGTAGCAGTAATAAATGTTATTTAAAATACATTCGATTAATTTTAGAACGAAGCGAAGAAGGTTTTGGCCAATCCGAGGGACTACCAGTAGAAGGACCTTCAACTCAAGAAGAAGACATAGCCAAGCAGCATCGATTACAAAGGCAGAAATTCCAAAGCAGAAAAACTTTTCGTTTTAGAAAAAGTCGCAAAGGAAATTTAGAGGTAATCTGGTTAAGCTGAGATCCAACTTGGGAATTTGGACTGATATTATTTTTCTTAACAGTTTTCAAGCGTGGATCTTGAGGAAGAGAAAAGTCCAACTCCAGACTCACCTTTGTCGCCGGTTTCTAAAGAGGATGAGAGTAAAGACATGGAAACTTTAGATGAGGCAGCTGAACCTCTCCAGAAGACTTCATTACGAATTCGAACAAAAAGAAAGAAGTCCAATTCACCTCAGAATGGTGCGGACTGCGAAAGTCAAAATTCATTTTCTAGAACATCAAGCACTTGTGGTTACAGGGAGAGTTTTGGTAGCTTAGTAAAATTAAATTGCACGAGTGCTAGTATTCCGCACTGTATAATACAAATTACATTTGTACTTCCAGGTTCTGTTGAACGCTATAGTCTACAAATGTTGGAAAGGCTGGAAGTTCCACCTCCAGATGAAATTCACGAAAAAGAAAAATCAAACAGTAGTAGATCAGCTAGTCGGAAAAAGAAGGAGAAGGGGACTGAAGACGATGAAGATACCTTGATTTAGTAGTAGTTGCATAGTTTGAACTTTCTTCTGATCTTATATATGCAACGGAAACGGTGCAGCAAGAAACGAAAGGGTGCTTCTTTGTATGTGCCAAATTCAACGTAATATACAAAGATTTTCTAGACAGCAGCTAAAGAATCGTTACAATTGGGCCAAAACTCTGACTGAATTCTGTACACAGCTATGCATCAATGTTAAAATTCCAGCGAAGAAATAAAACTGTTCTGTTGAAATGTACTATTTGTATTGAGTAAAATTACATTTAAAGTCAAGCCATCGCGGTAAGTTGTGTACGTTTGCCCTACTACTTGGTCGTATTTGGATTTATATTCTGTCCCCTCCGGGTACATTCCCAGGCTGTGGGTCCAAAGCAGCCCTGCTTGAGCCGAGTTTAAAATACTAATAAATTATCGCAAGTTTGCCTGACTGAGTCATATTATTATCTCAATTACTGCGGTTTATGTTTTTTATTACATTTTTATTATCCCATTGAAGGTTTGTGGTTCTAAAAAATACTAATAATTGAGTGTTCAGAGAGTCAAGTGTGCGTTCAAAGTACTTTTAAAGTTTTTTAAAACATTTGTTTCCATGAAATGCAAGCTCCCAATTTAATTCCTGGCTTTAATAATCAAGAACGAACTAATGCCAAGCGCTCTAAGCTCGTTCTAAACGAAGAAGTGTGGAGATGGCATATAACCTGACGGATTCTTAAGACACAGGCAGAGAATCTCATATCTCCTGCTTCCGAATGCACAAGAAATTACAACTTCTTCAAGGAGTGTGTTGTGCTATAATTATCCACACATTTAGGCTACAAACTCGGAACTCGGAAAAACGCTAAAAATAACAGGACTGCTTTCCTGAACTTAAGATAAGGAATTGTTCACTATTTCTCATCGGTCTGATTCCAATAAAGTAATCCTATTTTGCTCCCTTCATTTTCGTACTTGCCGGATAGCAAAGTTGCGGCGTGCAAATAAAAATGGAGGATCTGGAGAATTATAAGTACATTTGCAGCAGACTTACTCTCCAGAGTAAATCCCTTGGGTTCTTCAACGATTTGCTGGAAAAAGTTGTGCCATTTGTGAACCTTCAACAATTTGCTTTGTGTAGGACAGATTTTGAGAGGATAACTTACTGTGCAAGGGCCTGTTGGCATTTAGTTGGTGCAGAATTAATTTTTAAGGGAAAAGATCCAGAAGTCTCATTAGCTAAACGACTGGAAGGAAATGCCGCATTTGAAAAGCATGAATATCCTCAAGCATTACTTTTATATTGTCAAAGTATTATTCGTGCTCCTGTTGGTCCAGAGCTTGCTTTGACTTATGCAAACCGCTCGGCACTTCTTAAGAATATGGAAGAGTGGCAATTAGCAGTCGATGACGTGAAATCAGCACTTCAATATGGCTACCCTGAGAATAAATGGTAAACCAGAAATATCATAAAGATAAGAAATTGCCAGTTAATACTTAATTTGAACCACTTACAGGGATTTCTTGTACGAGAGATTAGCCATATGTCATTTCAGCCTGAAGAATTATGCTCAAGCGAAAATTTCAATAAACCTTTGTAAAGAGTTGACAAATAAATACAATTCAACAAATGAAAAGTTAAAGAAACGAATCGAAAAACTTATGAAGAGAATTGAAGATTGTGAAAAGACAAATGTCGAAGCTAAGAATTTTGTCCCACCTATACCTACGAAATCAATTCGAACGTTTGAGCCGGGATCTATGTTTCCAGCTTTCTCAACCAAAGTCGATATAAATTATACACCTGAAGAAGGAAGATTTGCTTACGCCCGTGAAGAAATTTTCAGCTGTGAAAGATTACTAGAAGAAAGGCCTTATGCATCTTGCCTATTACCTGAAAGAATGGGATCCTTCTGCTTGCATTGTTTTAAAAGGCTGAAAGCACCAGTTGCTTGCGATTTGTGTGCCAATGTTGCGTTTTGCTCAAAAGCATGCAAACAGTTGGCTGAAGTTTATCATCAGCATGAATGTCGAGTTTTGACTTTGCTTATTGGTTCGGGTATGAGCATCGTGTGTCACTTGGCCCTTCGAATGATAACACAGAGTCCACCTTCCTTTTTCCTTGAGGTACAAAGGAAAGCTTACATTTATCTACAGTTTCAATAGATTTAAATTTACAAATTTTCATTTGATTTTTTAGAAATTTTCGTCACTTTCCTCAAATCCTGAACAAATCAGACCAAACGGTTCGGATGAATATGCTTCTTCGGATTATCAAACGATTTATAATTTGTCAGGGTTGGAAACAGAGCGTACACCTCAAGATTTTCTGGAGCGAACAATAATGGCAGTTTTCTTAATGAAATGTCTTCGTATTGTGGGTTATTTTGAAATTAATTTATTTAAAAACCCAGAGCCGACAATGCAGGAGCTTCAGATTGGCTCGCTTATACTCAGGCACTTGCAAATAGTCCAGTTCAATGCGTACGAAATTCACGAATTCATTAGACCATCTACGGAAAATTTTCGAAAAGTCTCTTCAATTAATTTAGGAATTGGCTTATACCCGACAGCGGCTTTCTTGAATCACTCTTGTGCACCAAATGTTACAAGGTATAAATAGAAGCATTAGTACAATAAATATTTTTAATAATAATCATTCGGTTTTGACAGGTACTTTAGTGGAACAACCTTGCTAGTCACTTCATTGGACAGAATAGGACCAGGCACCCAGATATCTGATAATTATGGACCCATCTTCACAAAAATGGCAAAAACGGAAAGACTAAAAAAACTTCTTGGTCGTTATTGGTTCAAGTGTTCTTGCTCTGCGTGTGTAGCTGACTGGCCACCTTTAGAACAAATGTCTTTGGAAATTTCACCTACAACAAAGCAAGAGAAATTAATTTTGAAACAACTGGAGATGCTTGAAGAACCTTATTACGAAAAAGCTCTTCAAATCATGGATGGAGGATTAGGACTTCCGGCCGTTGAATTGCTCCGAATTTATCTGGACAAATCGTCTCCCCTTATCGCTGCATTATCCGACAAAAATAAACCGTACAAAACTTTCCATTTGGCTCAAGAGGCATTGAAACTTATCCTTCCGTCCATTATTTAGCACTCCAACTTATATATCGATCTTGTCTTAAAGAGAATTTTGTCCAGAGATTTAAATGAAAAGTTGAATTTGGTTTACTGAAGTCATAAATAACCTAAAAAAATAATTCAAGAATTCTCACATTGCTGTATGTAATGCTAACTTAGCACAAATGACAACTCGTTTTGCTTTACATGTTAAGTTATTTCTAAACGTGTACATGAGACGAGTGCAGTTCTATTCATATGAACATTATAATTATACAATTCGTATAAAAATAAAAGTGAGGAAATGACAAGTCCAATAGTTAAGAGAATAAATGCACTCCGTAAATGAGTTAAATTTAAAGTTGTTTCCTTCTCCGCTGACGTAATGCTGTCATCATCCTCAATAAAATTTCTTAAATTAATCGGACCGTATTGTTCACCTTGTTTAGCATCCCGCAATACATCCAAATACCACTTCTGAACTAAACCAGATTCTAAGATATATCTCATAAGTTTGTTAAAAGTTGAAAAGAATTTTGAGTCTATTGGAAAGGCAAATCCAATACTAAAATGTCCTGAGCACTCTTTTCCAACATGGACTAAATGATTTCCATAACTATCTGTGTACAATTTTTCTCGCATAAATAAAATCCATTTTTTGCTCTCGAGTAATGCCGCTGATTTTGATTTTGCGACACTTTCTATAGCTTCGTTTATATTCTCGAACGACTGAAATTTATTCAGGACTGGTGATGGTGGATTTTGCAACATCCACTTGAAACCAATGTAACCTCCCAGGGCGAGGTTGGACTTGGCAAGTTCATTTAATGTGTCGATCGGAAAGACATGAGTTGGAAGGACCAGCTTAGAAACTAATCCACCTGTGGTTTTAATGTTATATTGTTAAAAAGTCTCTCAAAGTAAATCCGGACGAAATATAATATTACCTCTATAAGTTGCTGTTATGACAAGACCCAAAAACATCCAAAAAGTCCACAAGAATCTCACAGTGCCCCGAGATGGTAATATATGAAGGGATACACCAAGGAGAGATCCAAGAGCTAGCAGCCAGTTCCCTTGATTGTTGGCATTGAATATTTTTAGTCGTTTTTGAAGAATCTGAAATCCAACTATAGAGATTGCCACACCGCAAGCAAGAAGGATCCAAACTTTTATTGAAAAAACTTTTATAATGCTTAACCAATCTGCATATACTCCAATACTGTTTGGGACAGCCCAGCAAGCGCTGTCTTGGTCATACAAATTGGTTAACTCAAATAGTCCAATTATATCGTCAAAGATAAATAAATTTGCAAATCCAAAATCTGCATACTCTCTTATAATTAGTCCGTACAGTCCCGTCCAATTTGTAGCTGATATTTTATATCCCCACTTTTCTTCACCTGGAGGTTGAAGTATGTCATAAGAGAAATTCAGTGCCGATTGAAAAGCTTTCAGTATATCAATTTCAATACCAGACCAAACTCCCGTATTTGAATTTTGTATCACCATTGGTGGATGGGGAAATGTAGATATCTTCAATTTGTATCCATTAAAATTTCTAAACGGATTGGGAAATAGCAAATCCCAAGACAGATTTTCTGTATGTCGAATAATCTGGAACTTTTTTGGGGATGCAAGAGGGCTGTACAACATGGTACTATTTCTCTTAAAATAAGCAATATTGTAGATATTTAGGCTAAAGAGTTGTTGAAGAGCCTCTTTGGGACACCTTGATTCGCCCATGTCTACAACTAATGTGTACGCCCGTGCATTCCAGAAAACGGATTGTTGCAAAAATTTAATTATATCCTCCAGATCACACTTCATCTCCAAAATAACGATTGCACTCTTCAGTTGAGAATAAGAATGTAACGCTAGTTGTCTTTGTCGTCGTTCGTGTGGATATAAATATACAGGTAGCTCTGATGTTTTCCCATTAAACTTGAGAATTGTGACGGGCATTGTCTGACTGGAATTGTTCAAAATAAAATCAATGAACTTATTAGAGTACCCCAAAATAGTTAGATGAAATGGTAAAATCTGTGGAATTTTGATAGATCTGTTAAAAATGAAAATACTTTTTTCCCTGATTTGTGCCCATGAAGTGTAAATAGTTAGTACAAAAAAACAAATTAGCAGTAAATTCTGTAAAACCAGAGTAGCACACATGTTATATAATACTGTGACTATAAGATGATGATCAGCGACTGAATAAGTTGTTTTGAAAGTAAACTGAAATTCACTAAAGGCTCCAATTTGCTGACCTCATTTTATTCCCAGTAAATTGGTTTGTACAATCAGACTAATTTATTATTCTGAGTATGGAAGAAGTTAGGATCAGTCTTCTGGAATTCTACGCAGTGATCTGCTCATTCAATATAGATACGCGTAGTAGGTTTGTGCAATTAGAGAAAATTAGATTGATGAGAAATTGGAAAGACAAAATTTGTAAGAGCGATTTACGTCAATTTGACGTTAAGGCTTACTGTATAATTTTATGGCTAAAAGTTTGATGTAATGAACGGGAAAGTCTACCAACTCTTGGATATGCACCTGAACTAAACTTACATAATTTGACAAACATTTTACAATTGAAGTAATTGACCACAACTTCTGCAAGAAACATTCGGAGGTAAACTTTGCTTTAAAATGTAAACTATTGAGTTCTGGCGAATAATTCAGATACATGAAATCATGTGAATGTGTATGTGTCACAGCCTCTCCGGTAGTATGCAATCGTATCGGCTTGACTTATTTAAGGGAGCAAATTTCAAATATTTGATACTTATATATTCAATATCATAGTTCTTAAATTCTGTATAACCATATGCAAAACCTCTACAAAACCTATACCGTTAATTTATGTCTGAAGACATTGGATAGTAATTACCTCATCATCATACAATTAGTTACTATTCATGCTGTCTCGTAGTGGTTGACCGAGTTGACCTATATTCAATTTTGTAGTATAAATCCTCAAGCTTCAAGGCCCACATAATGTAGTGTTTGAACGCTGTAACACTTTAAGTAAAGTCAACCTTTTTTTGAAATGAATTCGGGGCCCAGGAGTTGAGGTGATTCTCAAAAAATGGAAACGAATATAGTTGACAATTTTGACCAATTCTACGTTGAATATAAAATACTAACTTGGGTTATGGTTCTCGTGTCCACTGGTCTGGCCTTTGTGTGTCTTTTTGTTTGCTTTATCATCAACTTACCACCCTCAGTCGTAAATATAGGAAAACGATCGATTCATCGAGACGCGAAAAACCTATCATGGATGCAAAGTTTGACTGCACTAATTGAAGGTAAGGTAAAGGTCCTTTGATGAGAAGAAGAATGAGAAATTAAACTCAGATGAAATTATCAATAAAATTCCAGCCCACTTCGGAAGTAGTAATTAGCGTCTTTTCTTTGGGAAGATCGTTTTAAATTCATCTTTTCTTATTGCAGGTTTCAATGAAAAAGTCCAGAAGAAGTGAGGCACTACGTAAGAAGACTGTTGAGCTTTTATTGTTTTTCAATTCAGGATAATTTTTGGCTAATTTTTCCCCAACTATCCGCTCAGCAGGAAAAAAGTTTAAGCTATATTGTAAATAAATATTACTAATTTCTGAATAAAGAAAAGTTGCACAAAACTTGAGCTGATGTATTATTTCATCAATACCAAAATCAATACGATAACAACATAATTAATGAAATGTGTGCTTGCTGATTCTTTTAATAAAAAATGTTCAGTAATGAAAATCGAATATTAAAATTAGCTTTTATTCGTGGGAAATCGTATCCTTAAATTACTTACACGAAAATGGAAAACAGCCACGTCACATATGTCATAATATTGAAATCCTTGAAGTATTAACAATTAATATTAACTCATGAGGTATAGCCACGAGGGAGGTGGCACTGCTCAACAGTTTATACTCAGACATGTCAAACTGAATCTGCTCTTCGTCTCTCTCTCAATAATACGGTACAGACATCATAGACTCACACATCATACCAGTCATCTGCGGTGGGATAGCATTATACTTGCCTGTAGTAGAAAACCAAGTTCAGTTCTTTTCTATTTAAAAAACAGCTTATAAATCGATGAGACATTGGAACACAAAACATGAGTAGTTTAAACGTAAATTCAGCAACCAGAAGTCGAACTGGTTCCTCTTGATGCTTTGTCCGAACCATCCAAACTTTCTTCATCCTCTTCTTCCTCAATTGTACTTGTAGCTACCCATTCCTTAATTCTATCCTTCTTCAAATTTCTGTCAACAGTAGTTTCTACCCCAAACCTTGTTAGGGTTCCCAAAAGTTTATTTTTATCTGTAAGTGAGGAATGGAAACTGAGCATTGACATGTTTGTGGACAATTCTTCTTCATCTGTAGGTTTATCTGGAGCTTTTGTAAGCCATTTGTCATCTGCATATTTTTGAATTTCTTCGCTCAGGCCAAGGCTGACTCTTTTCGACGCAGATGGGTCAAATAATTTCCGAAACAATCGCCTGGCTTTGCTAGTCAGAATCTTGAATGATTTGGGCGTTCGCATGACGCGACTTCGACACCATAGTTCAAATGATTGATATCTTGGGTCGGATCGTCTGTCCGCCTTTTGCCATGGAATACAACCTATTAAGACAAAAGTACTATTACTCTTACTTTGTTCAAAAAATATCTTTGATGGACTATTTTTGTCAAATGCCCATAATGTCTGAACCGGTTTAAGCACTTATTAAGTTCAACTGAAAATAAGTCTGGTTGATTAGGCTAGATGCATAAATTCCGTGGGTAAAAAGCATATGGTAGCCATTTTGAAATAGAGTATAGCTCGAGTAAACTTAATTGAAATCAGTACCCTAGGAAAACAGCGAATTTATAGGAACTTTACATGCTTAAACTACTCTTACGTTGTCAATCAATTCTGTGGTTAGGCAAGCACGACCAATTCCTATTACGCTATCAAAAACATGCCAAGAAAAATACTCGTAGAATGTAGCCATAACCGTACAGCTAAAGTTTTCAATTTTTCGAATATCAATAAATAAAGCAGTCAGCGAACCTGTCAGACACAAAAACAATAGAACTCCAAATTGCCACGTATCTTGATGAAATTCCACAGGATAAGATGTATCCTGTGTTGTATCAACGATCTCAGGTGGACAGTAAGGAACCCATTCATTGAATCGTTGAACATATGTACCCCTTCGCCGACATTCACCAAAGTCAGACAATTTCACTTTGGAAAAATCACTTTTAAAGATTAGAACGTTGCAAAGTTTCACATCACGATGGACCATATCATGTGCATGGAGAAAGTCAAGTGCTGTGGATATTTGTTTTCCTACACGCTTGGCATAAATCTCTCCAATTCCAATTTCGGAAACATTCGAAGTTAAATCCCCGAACGGTGCATATTCTTGTGCAAATAAATAACAGTCTTCTGACTCAAATAAAATATCAAAAGTTTTCACAATCACTTTTCCATTATTTAGCACTCCAAGATTGTAGCTGTAGTGAAACTCGTGGATCAACTCTTTGACTGTCGTCGAGTCCTTGTGAATAGCCTTCAAAACCAATTCACTTCGTGTTTTCCGATGTTCCACTAACAGAATCTTGGCAAACCATCCTTCCCCAACTTCTTGTAAAATATCAAATTCCTTCTCTAAGGAAATCTGCAAGACAAAACAAAATATTTTTACCAGTGCGCAGTCACCAACGTCGCTGTCGGCGGAGGCTTAGAGAAATCTTTTGCTACCTTCAATGTTTAATATTTTTTCACTAAATATCTAATAAATTTCTTATTAGCTTAATTAATTGGTTATCTCCACAATTATTTTCGCATAATTGTCGTTTAAAAAGGGATTATGTATCTCCTCCGTAACGGCTAAACGTAGGAAGACGAGTGATACGTCATTGGACGCAGAATTGGACCGGGGTGAGCAACGTCCACTTTTTATACCGATAACCGCTCGCGCTGCGCGATGAGCGCAAAAATAACAAACTTGGTAATGCTAATCAAGGTTAAATTGTTTGACATGGGTTGGTCGACTTAACAACCAAACAAGTCAGGAATGGGTTTCACGTAAAAAAGTTATCAGCGCAGCAATTAACTTACGGAGCGCGAAGCGCGGAGTAGCAAAGCGGGTGCCAGCGCTCGCGCTGGCTTAGGCCGCTAGTTAACTTTAATGGTCAATCTTTTCAGAATAAACATTTTGTCTATTTTCAAAAATTTACACAACCAATTTGACGTTAGTTGTGAATTCTGAAATGAAATGTGATCTTTACGCGTAAGATCTTACCTTCGGTATTGGAAAGTTTGGCACTAAGTGAAGGTCCATGGACGTCGTACTTCCATCTCCTCCCATAGTCATTTCTTAAATTATTATGAAATTGCAAATTCACAACTTAAAGTTTTAAGTCAATTTTGAAGAGGCTTGGCGAGACCAGACTTGTTAATTGTGACTTGGTTGTGAGTTAACAGGCACGACATAATAAAGTGTAACACTTGAGACATAAATTCGATATGCAGATACTGCTTAACTTTTTAGGCGGAAATTGGTTCACCCAATTCTGTTAAGCTTTCCTGTGCAATGTACAATAGAGTTCTGGCGAATTGGTTGGGCTGAGAGCCAGTGGAGAAGAATAACAAAATAACAACAGGAATTAACTCCGCATCAGCAGCGACGGAAGTCTGAAAAGTAATGACGAACTGAAGGCAAAATGCATTCCTGCTTGCTTCGCATTCATAATGCCTTGGCTTGGGTTTCGGTTTGGCAAAGATCGGGAGTTTATTCACCAAGTGTAGTCGCTTCTAATGTAAACTCGAAACTGTTTAAATGTCTTTTTTTATGGGGTAGAGTTTGCAGGGTAAGATCGGGCATCTTACCCGCGCGTGTCATACCTAAATACAGAACCCAGATAAATACTTCGGCTCAAGGGGTCTGGTTTAGAGAAATTTCACGGAGTATTTTTAGCATCAAAGTCTTAGCTCGTAGATGACTTCATATTCTGTTCATCTGTTCTGAGTCTTTGAGAGACTCGAAAGGAAATAGGATGGATTTACTTACAACTCTTGCATAGCAGTTTAATAGATTTGGAAATGGCAAAAATGATTTCAAATCCGAACTTTAAACTGAAATCAACTCAATCAGTCCTGTCCCAAGTTCTGTAAAATTAATCCGATTCGCAAACTGAATCGTGACATAAATCATTTTACAATATTAGTACTTTTTGCAGCTGCCGAAGTTACAAATTACGCAAATTCAAAAGTATATCTACTTTATCTGCTCAACCTGAAAAGAATTTCTTCTGAATTTCTGCTATTCTAGGCATGAAGGACGGAACTACCAATTATTATTAAAACGGAGTGCAGTGTACAAAGTAGACAGCCGAGTTGGACATAAGCAGAATTGATTTCCTGCAAAATTTAATTCAGAAGGCATTTCCTCGGTGGATTATTAAAAGCGCAATCTTTACAGCCCTCCGTTCATATTTATTTGGCCTACGTCTATGTCGCAATTTTAAGTATTTTAAAATAATTTTAAAGTAAATTTAGGCGTGTCAACTATATTTGGTACCATGTTCACATTTATTATTTTTCCTATACGCTTGCATTGGAGTTAATACGCTTACAATTTTGTCAAATTTAATGAGTTGCTTTTAGGAATTGGCAGAATTTTGGATCAGTAGACAAGATCGTTTGATCCAAATGTTTTACCACGGAATCAAACTTTTGACTGGTTTTGGATGTTTCGCTATTTCCTCCAAGGCCTTAGATAGAACAAGGGAGGCAGCACCAAGTCCCATGATGAAGGCTTCACGGGAAGTGAATCCCAAGAGATTGTAGCGAGTCGGAAGTGACAGAGAGATGACATTCACAATCATGACCACAGCGCCAGCCATTCCCCAATGATTGCTTGCCAAGAAACAGATGTAAAAATGTGAGACAATACTCAGGGCGGACACAATTTGTGTTGTGTTAACAATCACACGATTTTGATGATACATCCATGCTCCCACCGGAATAATAGACAAAGCAGCATGAATCTGTGAAAGTCAAAGATGTAAAACATTATTTTAGGCTTGAAGTTGGTGACTGTGGTTATTCTAATAAAATTAATCATATGAAACTTCATGGTCATACATGGGCAATATAGTTGGGATAATACACTATCCAGAAACTGCTAACCAAAGCAGGATAACCCACAATGACTGCAAACCAAGCCAAGAGGTAATGATACTGTAGATAGAAGTGAGACCCCTCCATCTGGTCTGGCTGTTCGATATATTGGTATGCTTCGGTGGAAAAAACAAATACAAATTAAAGTTAAACTGTACAGTGAAGCTTGGTTAACTAAATGAACTGAAACAAATCATAGGCACTGACCAACAGACGTTATTCCGAGCAGATTCGACACAATTCCAAGAGCAAACCAAAGGCCAGAGTAAACCAGATTCAGAAGTGTATCATTGTTGTGTAGATATGTCTGGTACATTCCCCAAGAGCAACAACCAGCTGCACCCGCCTCCAGGATAGCCAGAAGAATACTATTCGCCATGATTACCACAGTATATTTTTAAGCTTCTTATCTAATCGTGGAGAGGAGATTGTATCGTCCGTATCGTCAGAATTATAAAAATTGGAGAGCAATCGGAGATTTACCTACAAATACAAACAATAATTGTATGGATGTTCAGTTGTCAAGCCACCAGCTTGGCGTAATCCGAGAAATATATATTTGACTTTGCTATTGGTTATTTTGCCCAGTACGTCAGAATTTAGTCGAAGTGGAAAATTAATTCTGTTCTGGTAATATACATCTTGTGTTTATCGAAGTGATCAGAACAATCACAGCAAAGACTTCTTAAGCAGATAAACTCTTTACCGGTAATAATCTACGCCAATCTCGAAAAATACTCTTTTGTAGGCACTAATCGGTCATTTGGTCTTATTAACCAATACCACCAACAGGGGACGAAGGTATTTCGTTTCGCATGAGTAATATCGTTTTAACATGTCAAATCGTTTAACTCTAATTGTCTTAAACGCGCTAACTTCACACTCTTCTATAAATACCGTATACATCTCCAGAAAAAGTTACCATCTCAACGTTTTAGCCGTAGAAGAGCGTAAAGCTAAGCCAAACATTAGGTGCGGTATAATTCAATAGACCAATCGACTATGTATTGTAGAATCTCCTTGAATTTATGGTTATAATTACAAGACTTTCGTCTTTAACCCATTATTCGGACGTTGAGCAAGAATTAAGTCATGACAGGTTCAAGAAACCGAATAAATATCGACCAACCACGTTGGGATCAATCAACGTATTGGGGAAGAGCAAGACATTTTTTTGTTATTACGAATCCCTTAAATATATTGCGTACCTCTAACGAACTTGAGAGAGCTAAAAATATTGTTATCAGATACAGGTTTCGACAAAACATGTCTTCTCGCACCTTATGCTATTATTAAATTGAAGATACGAGCATTTTCTGGTTTAGGAAAGGAGAAAATGTTAATCTGACGGAAGATGAACTGTGGAAAGCAAAAAATATTTATGATTCTGCATTTCACCCAGAGACAGGCGAGAAAATGCTCATAATTGGAAGAATGTCTGCTCAAGTTCCAATGAACATGTTTATTACTGGAGCTATGCTAACATTCTATAGGCAAGAGTTACTAAGACTAGTGATTAGTGATACAACAAAGAATTTACTAATTTCTAAAATAGAACAAAATCTGCAGTCGTGTTCTGGCAATGGTTTAATCAATCATTTAATGCAACTGTGAACTACAACAATCGGAGTGGAGATGCTCCAATTACAACAAAGTTTGTAATCCATGTAATCCAAAATATTGAACAAAACAACAAGTACTTCTTAATTACCCTTGTTTTTCAGAGAATTGCTGACATCGTATATAGTGGCCACTACTTGCGCTCTTGGAACAGCATTAGGTTTCAATCGACTTGTTAAGGTCGGATTTACTCTTACCGGATTCATATCGTCCTTAATTAAATTTATTTTGCATAATTAAAATTACAGAAAGCTCCACGACTTATTCAACGCTTCGGTCCCTTTATCGCAGTTGCAGCTGCGAATTGTGTGAATTTACCTTTAATTCGATACCGGTAAATGTTGACAATGAAGTAATAAATTAGCAAGCACTTAGTTTAGAATATTACGTTTAGTGAAATCGAAAACGGGACAGAAATTTTAAGTGAAGATGATAAGAAATTGGGTCGATCTAAAGTAGCAGCTAAACGTGGGATCGCTGCAGTTGTTTTATCACGGATTGGAATGGCAGTTCCAACAATGGGTAAAACTGTGTACTTTTGAATTGAATCTACCAAATCTAACTTAAGTAGTTTTTATTCCAATTTTTATGAACAAACTTGAGAAAAATGGAACATTAGCTAAATACCCAAGAATTTCTATGCCAGTTCAAATTGGTCTTTCTGGAATTATCCTTACATTTTCAACACCACTTTGTTGCGCTTTATTCCCACAGAAGTCGTCAATTGCGGTTTCTGAATTAGAACCAGAGTTACAGGTATGATTAGAATTATAAAACAGAAGGGAGGAACAACCATTATACTCTTTGAGCACTACTTTTTACTTCCAGGAAAAACTAAGAAATGGGTCAAAAGGCAAGAGTTACGATCAGGTGTACTACAACAAAGGACTCTGAAACTTGAGCACTAAGTATTGAAGGCTATACGATCCAATCGAACCCTTCAACTTCGTTAAAATATTATTTTGTTCAAATTTTTTAAGCTGGAAAAGTAAAACGCTTTAATTTTCTGTTATAATCAATTACTGACTGAGAGTGTACGTTTAATAAATTAAATGAGAGTATGAGTCTACTTCTACATGGACTTGTGGAACGCCCTACCATAGTTCATGCAATACATGTATTTTGCTTCGTATATTTATTTTCAGAACATTACTTACACATCACACATCATTTCATATAAGTCAACTTGTGTCTACTGTATTACATTAACTGATTAACTCAAGATTGCCGATCCACAAATGCACTTGAACCACTTGAACACCCAGCTCAAGTAACTTTCGGCCACTCTATGCACTATGACTTTTTCCGGGAAGAATACAGGAAGGCGGGAGGCACATCTTTAGAGCTGGACTTTCTATTATATTCAGCTTTCAGCTTATTGAACAACATAACGAAAGTAAAGTGAGAAAGAGAAACGTTTAGAACATGCTGATTATGTGAAAGTTAGTCCCTCTGTCTCTGTTTCGTTGAACAATCTGCCTCAGCATCAGCATCCATACAACCAATTTCTGGGTACATGGGCTTCACTTTACTGTTAAAGTAAAATTAAAATAAAAACTTAGTTTATTATTAGTCATTTTATTGGTTATTAGTAAGACCGTAGTGATCTTTTCAACAACTACAAAATGAAATTGGTTTGCACACTGGAAGTAGTACATCGTAAAGCTGCCTCCCATGGCTTAAGTGGCAAGGACAAACCCATCAGGGTTTTCGCACAAGTGAAAAGAGTTTCCAATGAGAAACCATTTATTCTGATCTCATCAAACAAAGATCTCACGGGCCAGCAGTACGTTGTAAGTATTCATTGCTGGAGTACAAGAAGTCTTCAGATTCTCAAAGAATTTATTCAAGATTTATGAAACAATCCTATATTTGCAGGTGGAGAATGTGCAAACGATTCGGAATAGCTTTCTACATCAGGGACTAATGACAATTGAAATGCGTGATCCGGAAGTCAACCTTTTGTTCCGTAATGCTCGTGAAGAAGATTTAATAAAATTCCTTGCTCAACTGGATGGGATCCGAAATGAACGCTGCCAAGCAAAGTCTGAACACCTACAATGGCCCTCAAAGCCAATTAATCAAAACTTAGATCCATGTTCAGAAACGAGAAGACCTCTGAAGAGAGCCAGGGTGGCTGATCAATCGGAGAAATCTTCTAGCGTTGAACATAAATTTAGAATGGATTTGCAAAAAAGGGAGATGACTGAAATAAAACGAGCTTTGAAAACAAACAATACGAAACTACAAGTCACTCGACGAGAAGATTACCCTCTAAAAGGATTCTCAAGAGAATTGGAACATATAATGTTGACCTGTATTTCATTAAAGAGAGTAGACTCGAGACTATTGGATCTAAAACATCTTCGGGTGCTAAGTTTAACCGGGAATCGTATAACATCAATCGAATGCGTAATTTTCTTATTATTACGTCTTAATAGTAATCTCATGAAAGTGTTACCCGTATTTCAGTTAGCCTCAATGGAATCTCGTCTGGCCGAATTGACATTGGATTCTAACTGCCTTGACCGAATTTCAGAAGATTTCTTCTGTTCTAATTCCATGAAATGCTTGAATTTTTTGTCTTTAGCCGATAATAAGGTAACTAGTAAAATTAATGAAGTCCCATTTTAACTATTCTTTTTCCGATATGATAACACTAATTATGATTTGTTCAGCTGGCTAGCCTTCCGCGTTCTATCATCAAATTGGAGAATGTACGAACTCTCATTTTGTCAAAAAATGTTCTGAGGTTTCTCCCCTATAACTTACACCACCTGCGGAGCTTACGGTCAGTATGATAACTTATTCTTATATTACAATTCTTACATTTTCCATCAATGATTACATTATATGTGTTCATTAAAATGAGCAGAATTAGTACCACTTCTCCCATAAATACGAAACACAGAAATACAAATTCATTGTAATTTCGCAGGAAACTTCTCGTCAATGGAAATCAACTGACCTTTCTACCCTATACAATTTACACCCTTGGACTGACTCAGTTAGACGTGTCATGCAATTCATTCCTCAGAGACTATAGCAATTATCAAGTGCCAACGCCACCGATTACTGTCCAAATTAGCGCCTTGACTTCGTTGTTCGAGTTAGCGGCTGAATCAGTGAAAACACACAACTTTAAAAAGTTAGTTCAGATACGTTTTTACGACTTTGGTGTGCATTACAAATATTTATGTTGTCAACTGTAATTTAATTTTTAGTCAAGTGAAGAGGAAAAACCAAATCGATGACACTCTGGTTGGTATTCCTGCAGTAGTGTACGATGCGCTGGAAATGTGTAAAATTTGTACTGGATGTCGGCATATGGTGCTGCGATATAAACTATACGATATCATTTCCACTTCAAACTTGGCTGAAGAAACTATTCGGGACACTAATAGTCTCCTATCGAAGAAGGTATTATGCTTGTCCTGTTGTGGAGACACACGACCGTTTTGATAGGGATTTAACATTAATCTAATAAATTTTCATGCATTTTATTCCCATTTCATGGAATTTTCGTTAAATTATTGTTTTATTTTCTACTAAGAATTCTTTCCAATCGAATTGCGGTAATCTTCAAGTTCAATACCTTCCCAAGGTCCATGAATTCCTTCAAAAATTTTCTGTATTTCATCGTACATTTTACTATCTTCCGAGTTAATGGGGCGCGTTACCAGTTCTAAGTTTTCCTCTAGAATCTTATGTGTTGGAATACTAACGAGGGTTGTCGCAATATTTTCATTTTTTGGTCTAAGGCTGAAACCCAAAGATGCTTTTTCCAAAGTAGTTCCAAGATTAGTTGCCAACGAACATGCCTGGCGAGCTGCAAGCTTGACCTCTGAAGAAGCTGCATGCCACGTGGGCGGTCCAACGGTAGTGAAAAGACCCATTGCAACCGGGGAAGCATTTATTACTCCGATGTTATTAGCCTGCGATGAATTTAAACAACATTGTATTAAATATTCTGTTGACTTCTTTCAATCAAACACGGAAATTGCGCTTTAGAATTTTAGAGGTGAGTTAACTCGGGCTTAGATTACAACAAAATTTGAATGAGTCCCACCCCAGATCCAGTCTTACTTTTCCATACACATTAAATTAAAATTGGAACATTTCAAGATAATTTGCCTAAAGCTTGTACTTACTGCGAAATAAGGAACATAGTCGCTAAGAGACGTATCATGAAAATTGAATCTTGCGTAAGATAGAATCGTATCTACGTGAAAACTCTTGGACATGTCTTTCAAAACTTCCAAATTATATCCAGTGATTCCGATAAATTTCGCCTTTCCTGCTCTAACAACTGATTCCAGAGCAGGGATTGTTTCTTCGATGATAATTTTTGGATCCAGGCAGAATTCTATGTCATGGACCTGTAAGAGTAAAAAATTTCCTACTGCTGCCATATTTACGTATATGTCTTTATAGTTATCATTAGTGCCTCAACCTGAATAATGTCCACATAATTCAAGCCAAGACGTTCTAAACTCTTCTCAAAACTTTTTAACACAGCGGAAGATGAAAAATCGAATCGTCCGTCCCAAGTGGGAGTGTAGAAACGTCCAACTTTAGTTCCTATGTAAAAAGTTTCTCTTGGAACACCTCTCAGAGCCTCACCAATAACACCTTCAGATGCTCCATACCAAGGGGAAGTATCGATATAATTAATTCCGGATTTAATAGACTGAAATATTAAATTGTAAGCATAAAGTGAATAATTCTTATTATGTTATGAAAATAATTTTATTTTCATTTACTTCTTGTATGGTATCAATTGCCTCTCGTCGATCAACGCATCTACTTATCAAAACACGCATGTCGATTGATATTTAATTGTATTATCGTAGTGACCCAAATAATTTACCCATAGAAGTCTCCAAGTGATGATCCGCCGTAGGAAATCTGAGAGACTTGAAGTCCAGTGTTTCCAAGAGGTCGATATGGCATTTTTGAAAGCCATTTGTGGCTTTCATATTCGCCATGGAATGAAGGGATATAAGTTGGTGGAATTTGGGGTGAACTCATTATTTACAAAATAACGTGCGTAATTTAATGGATCTTCAATGTTATCAAATGACTGTCATGCAATGAATTAAATTAAGCGGCCAGAACTTTACTTCTGGCTCAGCACACCAGTGCAGCCGCAGTGTACTTTCCGTTTTGAAAGTTTGAGTTAACCTTTACTGAATATAAAGGATTGATAGACAGTGGCATGTAATCTCACTCTCAGCCTCAATTGACAGAGTGAGAATTGACAGTTGAGTTTTCTGTGGAATACTAATATTGTATGCGTCTATCTATCCAACGTTTGTAAATTAGAATTGATTTAAACTAGTAGAGCACAGTAGTAGCCTTTTTAGCTTTAAAATGTTTCCTCGATAACTGTCAATACTATGGAACTTAGAACCTGAACGTATTGGCGATCTTGATTTACAAACGTAGACTTTTATAGCGTTTTGGATTCAAATACGGATGCACTTTTCAGCTTTATTAGTCAGTGTCCTTATATCAATCCTGGAACGTATTACTAAAGTTAAATCGCACAAGGAAACTGACAATTTATGCAAGGAGGTATTATGGTCGGATGTTCTACAAATATAGAACCTGCCAAATCGCTTGTATTTGTTATGTTCTCATCAAAATGTCACGACTTGTTTCCCGTTGCGTTTGTCCTGTTCCATTTTTCCTCTCATACATCGTAGAAGCGTTATTTCCAATGACCAAAGATAAACGCTGATACAACCATTTAGCAGACTATTTTTATGGTCATCTATTTGCTCTCATCACGTGAAATGTAGTAATCTTACGCTGTAAACAATTTATTACAGTGATTGTCTATAAGTCAATAGTCGAGCCGTTTATGTTAATGTACAAATAGCTTCACATTTTACTACCGTATCTCTGTATATTTTATGTGTTGGACCAACCTAAATGTTTAACAAGTCAACGATACCTTTATCTCGGAATTAGACTAGTACACCTTAAAGGAAATCGGGTATCTTCGTTTTTTAGGTCAGGAAAGGCTACTTGGTTCCTATTCAATGGTGCCTAGACATTACTAAGGTAAAACCAGTTCGGTTGAGACTTTACGGGTCCGATCGTAATCGTAATTATTATTATTCTCTATCAGGATAAACAAACATAGTATAATTAGTTCTGAGAGCTGTGCTAAAAGAATTTGAGAGAAGTTGAACTGAACTGTATTCCCTGAAATGTCCGCAGAGTTTGCATGGCAAAATAAGTATTGATCAACTGAGAGGATAAGACAAGACTGACAAGTTCTGAGTAAGTAGTGGCAATGCGTGAGTCCCTTCATGTAATGTTCATGCAGAAATGGATAGCCAAAACCGGATCTTTCTTTGTCCAGGCAAGAATAACGGAAACTGAACTAGGACAAAAGTTGAGTTGGACTAGTTCCTGTGTACCCCTGAGCTAGTACATATTTCATAGATACTGGAAGGGAAGGATTCCACCGAAAAAGAGAGTAGGTCCAAGAGGCTCATATTCTGAGTCAATTCAATTCCATGAGAGCACCAGCGGCCACGGTAGCAGCAGCAGGGCTTATTTTCTTACCCGGGTATTACAGAATGCAGGGCGGAGTTTTGCTCATTCCAGTGGCCCAACCCTAGTTTCCTAGGAAACTGACTGGGATGAACCTTCTCTTCGATTTTTGTAGCACTGAACAGTAGGAGTAGTGGCAGTAGTAGAACTTGCCAACCTTGCCTTTTCTCTTTGCAATTCTACGGAACCTGACTGCCATGCGGAGAATGAGTTCCAATCCAACATCTCCACTGTGTTCCCTTTATGCTAGCTGTCATTTCAATCTAAGCGTCTTGTCCGCCAACAACGTCTCCGCTCGCTCAAACGTGGTTTCGACTATATTCCACCCAGACAAAAAATCCTATCAGGAACAGTCAGTAAGGAAATTACACAACGGAGTGTTGTAAAATAATTTTAAAAAAAGAATAAGAGTGGGAAAATTATATCTTTTCCTTGGGAAAGCATTTCCTGTCACTGCAAAAATGTAGTCTAGGTCAAATTGAACGGAGTAAAGTATTCATTCGACGACATGTTCAGTATTAAATTTCTGAGCGGTGGACAGGGTATTTACATAGCCATTCCCTGGAGACATAATTCTGAAGTGCAAAGAAAGAGCTGATTTGACCCAGAACAATTCCTTGGGGCTACTCAAGCAAACATATAATATGCTCCTCCTTGCCAAATTGCGAAAAGTCCTATTATTCTATGGTGGTTCATTGTAAACGCGTGTGGAGTGAACGATTCCCTAAACCAGTAGTGAGTATCATCGCACCTGACCATCCAAATCCAAATCACCCTCGTTACCATTCTCCCAGTAGTCATCGTACCCCTTATCTTACTCAAACCTTCGCCCAAAAAGTGCCCAGGACTTTGAAGAAATGTGTGAAGAAGAGTACTCTCCGTCTAAAGAAGAAGTGAAATGTCTCCAAGAGCGAAAATGGTGGTACTTTTTCCTTTCCAGTGTTTTCACGTTTTTGGCTGGCTTGGCCATTGTTCTCATCTGGAGAGCCTTGGCCTTCGTATGTTGTCGGAAGGAAAGGCCACCTGCAGACTACGCAGCCCCTGGTGCTGGACTCGATCTGAAAAATGGTGGCAAAGGTGGCCCCGATACGCTCGTCACACTTGGTGGGCCTATACCAGTCTCAGCTCAGGCTGGACAAAAACCAGGTCGCCAGCCTAGGGAAGAATTTGAAGGCACTTTTCTGACAGAGGCAAAAGACTGGGCTGGCGAGCTCATTTCAGGGCAGACCATGACAGGCCGGATATTGGTAAGTGCTATTTGCTAATTGAAATAATTTTTTACATTTCCGGAGTTCCCCCAGTACAATTTTACTTCTATTGCTGGGCTCTCATGTTTTATCGGAAATCAATTGAAGAATATATGCCAATGTCTTTTTAGCTTAGAAAGGACTCATTCAACCTGGCCTTTAGGATTTGTGCTACTTTCTAGAAGTCCATTTGACCTAGTTTCTACTTATTAATTGTTCGTTTAACCTATGTCTTCGTAACATTAAGTATCCTTGCAGAGTAGATATTCCAAAAATTTCACTTTAGCTGTAGAATTTGAAATTTTAGCTACATCATTCTTTCAACACAGGTAAATAAACAAACTGTCCCTTCACAAAAGGTAATAAGCACGTCCGTGAAATTGAGTAATCCTAATAAAAGCGTAATACCATGTAATGAAGAGGTAAAAGACATTGGAGTAGTTTTATACTCTCTGGGCTTAATGTATTTAGTAGTCTTCTATTTATAGCTGTCCGGAAATGTAGTTTTCTCGTCTCTCGTGTACTAGTTAGTACAAAAATAGACATGAAATAAAAAACAAGGAGTCAAGTTTATTTTGTTCATATTGAATTAAGCATGTCATCACATTCAGAGTCCAGATTGCTGAACTTTGGGAGAATGTACGTTAACAGGAATTATATTTTGCTTGCGATAGAAATTAGTACTGTGAAAATTTTTTTAACTACACTCCAAGTACCAGGAAAACATTTATATTGTCCATGCACTTTGATTAGATTTGTAATATGAATATGAGGAAATGGCGAAAACTTAGAGTAACTTGAGCCAACTGGATTCGAATTCAAACCAGGAAGCGAACCTTCTAGCTCTCTCCATACTCTTAACTTTTTCTTTGCGTGCGTGTTGAGTCCTGAAATGAGTTTCGCTTCCGCAAAATTATACAATAATCTCCGTCCCCGTTTCCTTTTTGCATTATATATTCCGAGGAGTTTTAGCTCCGGATAAATAATTTTGTCGCCTTCAACGCTAAGTCTAAAAGTATCGGCCTGGTATATGATTATACTTTTCCATATGAATGCGCACGAAAATCTTAAAGGGGATTGGAAAGCAGAAACGGTCGCTACCGTCGTCAAAAGATGCGGTAGTTACGATTAGTCCAGCCCAAGCAACCCATGCATACTAATTATTCTCATAAACTCCCAATTTGAGTCAAAGAGAAAGGCTAAGTATCATTCCCTACCAAACTGTGCATAGTAATGGCTACAAAGAAATGGGTTGGCCAAGTATCACTGGGCTTCTCTTAACTGTGCAGTCAGAATTTGCACTAGAGAGAAGACGAAGGAGCATCTACGTTTTCAGCACCCTCCTTTCCTGAGCCAACAAAACGGAATAACGTAAAAGTACCACTTCTCTCTTTTTTTGCATATCTTATCTAATCGAGTCCCGTCATCTCTTCTCGCCCTTTCCGTCTTTTGTTCGTTTCCACCACATACCCGCCGGTCTTGCCTTAGTATCTTTTTTCAGCACTCCAATCCTATCACTACTAGACTTACATTGCCATACAGTCTTGCCAAAAAATTTTTTAGTCAGCTCATTGGATCAGATCTAAGAGATTGGGAACTCCAAGTTACGTTATTTATTGAATGAAGTAGTGCTAAAAAAGCTTAAGAACTCGGATATTCTGATAGAATAATATTAGTATCGAGATGCAGCAAGCTCTTAAGTCCAAAATTCTGTCGATAGTTTACACCAGGAGAAAATATCTTAATTACAGACGGCGACATTATAGAGTGCCAATTAGGCACAGTATAGATGGGTAGATTTACTTTTACGACTTATGCAGTTGGATTAGCTTATCACGAAATGCAAGCACGGTCCACTAGTATGCATTCAATAAAATTATAAAGTGTTAAGTAATTTTCCTTGCATAGAGTTTCAATAAATTAACCCAAGGCCAAAATGAAAGCGAAATTACCTCTCATAAAAATAGTTCTTTCGAATAAGACAAAATCCTTCTAACAATCAAGACGTGAAGGTGAGAGTTGCAAAATGTCACGATTACCATCCGATTTTTAGTCATCTGTCCATGCCAAAATTTTACACATTATCATACAATTCGCACACCTCTAATAATTTAAGTTGGTGACAATTTTATACAAACCAGCCGAAAAATCGTGATGTGACTGCTGGGAGTACAATAGATGGACAAGTAATTGTCCAGAAAACCTGTTGTGCATTGTGTGAAGATAATGCTGCCCCTACTGGTCTAAGGCTTGTGCTATTTAATTAGTTACTTAATTGCTGAACCAATCTCATCTTATTGTATTTCTAAAGAGAAAATCATGTAACTAATCATGATTTCGCCAAGCATTTTAATACCGATGCCTTAAGGTTAGTTCCTATCATCCAGCTCAAATGATTTGAGTGAACAAGTGAAATTTATAGTCCACTTCTTACTTTTACATTCTTTGTTCAAATTTATGCGGATATATCTTGATACCCTCGTATAAACTCTGAAAAAAGTGTCAGACCTTGACGTTGATGTTATTTAGCCCTCCAGGACTAACAGTCAAAATGGAAGCGGAAAATGTTCTGGATTGTACCCGTAGCAGAAGTTATATACTCGGTGACAATTTTGAGCGACAAATGGAGAATACATTAACAGGCTCAGAAGCGGTGAGGAGAATTTATATGCTCAAAAGTTGAATCCCAGGGTTTATTGTAATTTTGAAATGTCCGGAATGGAATATAAATGACAAGTGAAGTTGAAAAGCCATCCATTAGCATTGGTGGTGAAAGTTTTAAGTTACTAACGCAGGCTAGAGTTGATGTGACGTCAAACAGGATTCCTTTCACACGGCCAAGAGTAAACCCAAAAGGGCTGCAAATTAGTTAAAACAGAATTATGGTTGTGGAAGGTTAAAAAATTATTATTTTTGGAATTTTTTTACTGTTTTACCTTAAAATTGGTGGAGTTTAGTGCAATCTATTTTTAATTTAATAATTTATTGAAAATGTGAGGATGTCCAAATATTCGAAACGTTTGACGCAGGTTAAACTGAAGGTGAAGTAAAAAGTTTGTGATTGAAATGAGTCTTTACGAATAGTGCAGTCGTAGAATGAGATTAGACTTAAGGTTTAGTTTTCACTCAGAAATCCTATGCATTTAAATTAGACATTGAATTAGTCAAAGGAGAAGATGGTTTCGTTTTTGTACCCACTCCAAAGAAAAACCTACGCTTGACAATATATGCTTGAAACTAACGTACTTGAAATCAAATGAATCTCATTTAAGTGCACCTCAATCCAAATACTAATACATTAACACAAAGTTCAAATTCAGGACTGATTGTCAAAGTTAAGAAAAATCTACATATTGAATCAATTCTTTATGTCAACTATCAGTTAATGAGGAACAAATTACTAGATAGTACATTCTCCTGGCTAAAATATCTAGATTATTATTGGATGGTTCACGCATATCAGAAACTGTACAGTTAGGCATAGGCATTTGCCCCAATAAGTTTCCAGTTCGGAAGGATGAACAGAAAGTAATAATAAATGATTTGATATCATCATACATCGACTGTACGTGCATCTGGGGTTCATGCTTATATCCAAAATCCTATTTACATACAAAGTCTACGTGTGGTTACGTATTGTAATGGGGTTCTTTGTTCTTCTATGCTGGCTCACGAATCTCCCTCATGACGATACTCTACTCACGAATGAGTTCGCTTGGCAGAGAGCGGAAACGCAAATTGAATACTTAAGAAGGCTGGCACATTTTGTATGCGAACTAGCACATAATGGCATACAGTAATACAGAGAAGAAGACTACAGTAGCATAAAGACTAACCCACTAACCTGGAGCTACTAGATTCTTCCGAGACGAGAACGAATGTAAAATCTTTGTGTGCGTTACTACTTCTGCAAATTATACATTCTGTCTCTTGTGGCGTAATTGAAATGTCGGATATTTACTTTCACAAAATAGAACTCGGGTTGAGTACAACTCGAACCCGGAAATTCCCTAGCATTCTATTTTACGGAGTATATGAGTGAAAGTCCGATCTCTTCGAAACACTATTTCTATGCAAGACATCCCTACAGATTTAGAAGGATATTATGAAGTATAACTTTAATGTTGAGTCTTTATTGCTGATATTATTTGTGAACAGCTTTTGAACTTGCATGAGATAATATTCGGAGACCCGAATGATTATTTCTGTTGATCTCGTATATTTTAATACATAAGAATGTCAGTCGGACGCAAGAGTTGCTCTGACGTTGTGTACATGCAGTTGTCTCATATTGATCGTCCTTTCTCCTTCTTTCCTTCCTTTTCCTGCTCGCTAAGCCTTATTCTGTTAAACGAAACGCAGGGGGGAACCCATGTCTTCCAGGCCAAAGGCACTACTTTTATTGCAAACGGAAAATGCGCAACTTTCTATCATGACCTGTTTGGCAGAGGCCTGCCCGGTGGTTGGTTTACCCAATTGTCTCGTCCGGTTTAACAGGAAATCCAATACTCTAAAAAATTAATTCCTATCGAACCCTGCTTTGAACTGATGAATTATTATCAAACTCGTGGAAACTCTACTTTCCATAGCGCGAAAACTAGACGAACAAAGCAAGCATTGTCAGGGTCTGCTGCCTGCATGTGACATGACGTGACATTTTCAAATCAAATACCGCCAGTGCCAACACGGTTAAATCGACAGGAGAAATGAAACTGACATAGCGTGCTGCGTCTTGAAACTAACTCGGGAATTCGTCCTTGTCCAGCATTTGTCCCAGTGCACGGGTAGATTCGCCATGTAAACTCAGGGTGAGATGTCAATTCTTTAGGGTATAAACCTGAGGGAAATAATAGACACTGTTTCGGCATCAGGTTTTGAAAACTACAAAATAGAGACAACGCTTCAGGAAGAACTACAAAATTCGAATTGGAACGTTATCAATATTGTATATGATTCATAATATTAATTCACAGCATATAAATTAATATTCAATAGTGTAAGTCATAGAACATAGATTAATAGTAATGGCTCCAACGGATAAAACATTTTTATATGCACAATTAAAATAGGAAATGGTTAATAACAATATTCTGCCAGCAATATAACGGCGGAAGCAGTCTGATCAAATAGTTTGACTATTGAGAAAATGGTTTAGTTCCTGTGTTTGCAATTGGTTTGTATTGGCAGTCTAGACGTTCGATTACCTCCACCGTACGTAAAGACAGATCCATGATCCTATAGACGTTGATGTGCAGATGATGATATTTATAAAGGGATGTTACACTCTTGTATTTTGTGAGACATTGACTTAATGGCTTAAATAAATATTTACTCTATCCGAAAACCTAACCTATACTGTATCGTAAAAAGTATATATCCCTTCAGAACCAACTCAATAGACGGCAATAATATGGCTCCCATACATGCAACAAATATAACGGTGAACTTTCTTCGTTCATTCCTCACTTGTCCTACTTTTTTTATTTTCACTTCTAATCAAGAGAAAGAAGAAAAACACGGTTTGGTGTTTCTTATTGAATTAGGATGGGCAGCACTGAACAGAAATAATGAACCGTAGCCTATCAAACACTTCGGGAGAAAGTGGAGAAAATGATACTTTCTATATTACCACGTACTTCGACATGGCTTTCGTTTCGACTACACTGGTGGTGTAAATAGATACGCCCTAAGCCTCTGATACTGTATTATTCGTGTCAAATCAGGATGAACGGAGATCCTTCAGATTCTAATTGGATTGAAATTGAGATGAAATTTCCTGGCGTCATGCCTGCTTACGTTAATCAAAATACTTAATCTCCTGTGCTCATTCTTCCATAGTACATGACGTCAAATAAATGGACATTCCAACCCAATTACTTTACTTTTCCACTTCTTTCACAAATCATTTGAACTTTTTATTGATTAGGAAATGGCAACAATTACAAAACAAAACTCTGCTTTCATCCCTACAACACAATTGAATTGAGAATTTCTGTATGAAATGAATTGTTCACATTTATTTTCTTGAACAACCGGTTTTCCAGATTGTGAATGATTTATTTTTGTCTAAAATAACACCTTTCACAGCAATATTGTAGTCCAGTATAATTATATGAGCATTCTAATAGGAACTTCAGTTAGATTGATCTCATTCATCACATCATATCATCGGAATCTTAATGATGCGACAGGAGGCGTGGGAACTGTGTCAAGTCAATCGTTCTAGAGCTACAAAT
Source organism: Thalassaphorura encarpata (assembly GCA_009869925.1). Lineage (NCBI taxonomy): Eukaryota > Metazoa > Arthropoda > Collembola > Poduromorpha > Onychiuridae > Thalassaphorura > Thalassaphorura encarpata. Next base: position 43,256 of record WJEZ01000055.1, read on the forward strand.
GTTCAACGTTAAATCTTATCCTTCTGTCGGTTTCTTCGAGCAGGTGCAGGTGTTGAACTAACTGAGCTTAAGAATCTAAAAATATCTCTGAATTTGTATAGTTTCTTCGAATACACCCGCCTACATGGGACTTGATAAAACCAAGACAGCTGGAGACCGAATTAAGCTCTACACCAGTGTGTATGAATAATTAATGTACTAATGGAATTGGAATTTGGGATGCTATCGTCAAAATTTTCCTATTATAGGAAAACAGTTAACCTGGTGTCCCGCCGAGTTAGTCACTCAATTATTCTCGGTTTGATTGATAAGAGACCAGTCGGGTAGCTCGTATAAGCTCAACTTGCATTTGAGCAAATTCTTCTTTACTTTTTGCATCAAATTCAAGTCGTTATTCGTCAATAGCAGCTCTGCACTTTCGAGACATCATGTATGAAATTATTTTACTACAATTGACAACCATTTTTTATCGGCTGACTCTGTATAAAACGAATAGCACTACGATCCGTAGGCACTAATATCGAATGAGTTTACACGTGCGTGAGAAAAAGTACGAATGTGTTAAGCAAATAAGATTGAGGTACTCAGAAGTAGATTAGCTAATGTATTCTGGGAGAAAAGCTGACGTTTGACTTTCTTTTTTAACTCTTTTACCTCTATCCCTATACTTGTGGAGCAATTGACTGAAAGAGATCTCACTTTCCCTAAGTACATGGCTCGAAATGTGGTTCTTCCATCGAGAGATAGTTAATGTACAGTAGTCTCATCATAGACTGAGGAATTATTCACCTGTGCTTTCTCATCGCTGTCTGTGTATGTAATGTAGTGTGTTTGAGAGGAGACTCAGCTCTAATTCCTACAAAAGGATAATAGCTCCCATAAAACAGAAGAGAACGTGATGGGCTAAGGATAATAAAACAGATTTAGAACCGAACCACTCGAGTGCCCAGGAAAGGCCGAAATTGAAATACATTTTAATTAACAAAATCTCCAAGCCGTCGGCTCATGGTTTCATTTTGGAATAGTCGTTTATACATTAATAGAGTCAGCATTTGTTTAGAGGAATACCACAGAATTCATGTTTCCTATTTACAAGATAAAATCTAATGTAATATCTTTTACTCTCTTTGCAGGTGGTACTTGTGTTCAAACTAAGTATTGCATCACTGGTGATATATTTCGTCGATGCCTCATCGTAAGTTATACTGTGATTTTCTCTAAAGCTCAAATTGTACTAATTCAGGTTAATTCTTCTTTTACTTTACAGTTCTGGGGTTGAGAAGTGTGAAGTATGGAGTCAGAATACAACGCAACAGATTGATTTAGCGTTCAACATATTTTTTATGGTCTACTTTTTCATTAGAGTAAGTATTTGTCAGTTTTCATAATTTAGGTATTACTGTCATTAGTAGAAGCATATGAATAGTTGCTAAATAGATTCTGAGAAATATCTTCAAGCTTGAATGTACCCCAGCAATCGGGAGATCTAGTCTCAGTTAATGCTAGGCTCTCGACGAAAGAAAGTTTAAATCTTAACCGGACGTTAGTGTGGTGTCCTTTCCACTCGAGGAAATGACTTTTGAGAATTTATGAGATTAGGGCTTGACCATTCATTCCACTTTGTTCCCTGGAATTTTGCCAACCTTGAAGTACCCTCCTCTTGTTAAAGAAGTATGGTGCTCTGCTTCACTATTAACGGTTCTGCCTTTCACCTTTAAGTTTTTCTCCCAGAGCAACTTTCTTTCTTAGATAAAATTTAACCTCCTTTTTTGAAACTCGAAGTGAAAAAACTTGAAAATCTACAAAAGTCGGTACATCACTACAATTGGGATGCTTCTCCCAAATAAGTTTCGAATATAGAATTATGCAGACGTTAATAAAATACAGAGTATTTCCTTGGACAATGGGTAAATCCGAGTCATTAGGGAGGAAAAATCATTGTGTGACTACATTATATAAAATGCTACTGTATTTGTGATTTTTAGTTTATGGCTGCCTCAGACAAATTATGGTTCATGTTGGAAATGCATTCATTCGTGGACTACTTCACAATTCCTCCGTCCTTTGTGTCCATTTATTTGGATCGAACATGGATCGGACTTCGATTTCTTCGAGCTCTGAGACTCATGACCGTTCCAGACATTCTTCAATATCTCAACATTCTAAAAACTTCCAGCTCAATTCGTCTCGCTCAGCTTGTCTCCATCTTCATCTCTGTTTGGCTCACTGCAGCTGGAATTATTCACCTCGTAAGTTCTTGCTTTGCTCAGAATCTTAACCTTTCATCTGTCCCATTTATTCCAAAACCAATATTTTCCGCGATATTTATAAAGCCTTTACGGGTGGTTTCCTTCTCTTGTCCGACAAGCTCCAATATATTTTTATTGATATTATTAACGACCTTAGAACCTCCTAGAGCTCAATTGTTACACACAACACACAATGAGCCATTCCTAGAGCTTCCATGTTTGTGTTCAGTGAGCACATGCCATATTTAACGAAAACGGCACTTTTCCCATTTAAGCCTACTTCACAGGAGACAGGACAGGACTGACTTCAGCCTGTCTTCGGTGTCTTCATGAGATTTATTCTTGTGCCTGTGCCCATAAATGGATTCTTTTGAAAACTAATTCCTTCCTTCCACCCCTTCCGTAAATGTAAGCGAAATTGAGAATTGTCTTCAGCTTCGATTCGAAGCATTGAATACAAATTGAACTTTAAAGGGAGGATTTATTTGAAATAAATAAGAGCAAAAATCGATTCGAGAGCAAAAGGCAACCGACGTCATCTGAAAGGAAAACCTTACGGAAATAATATTTTCCAAGATACAACTACCCAAATAAAACATGACCAATTTATCATTCTACAGCGTATCAGAAATGATCATAAGTTTTTCTAAAGTAATTCCGTATAGCTATAACCAATACAAATAGTTACAGTTTCTTTAGAAAAAGAAAGAAGGGGAAATACTGAAATATTAGAAATTAGAATAATCTACCGGAACACATTAAGGTCGCTGTCATATCTAGTTTTTGACTAGAGCCGAGGAATTTCCTCTGAAGAATATTAAGACTCTTGTCTCCGATTCTTTGCTGTAAGCCTTCTGATTTGGTTTCTTTGACACAATCTAAATTTCCAACTCCCCAAGGAACTCCCGACTCTCTTTCTTTTTTCCTCCCTGTTTCCCGTGTTCTGGTCTTGTGGCTATTCTTGTGTAGCTTTCACATAATGATCGATTATTCCTAACGTCGGACTTTTTTTGTTGAGTGGAAGTTGAGTTGAGATCCAGGAAAAAATTGAATCGACTAAAGTCGTGGAAGAAGATATACTTAACACAAGTCCAGTGAGCAACTGAATCGGTTTACTTGAAAATTTCCTAATGATCTTGCCAACCATATGAATAAAATTCTGCGGATTGCCTTTTATTTTGAGTCAAGTCACTTAGGCTCGAAGCATTTTGGCCATTCCAGAGTAATTTTTTAATTCCCACTCTGGATTTGATGTGACCCATTGAACACAAAACCACTCGAAGGAAGGGCTGCAAAGCAATCCCCATTACCATTAAATTTTAGCAGTTATGTTAAATGTTAGGAAACTTTCTTTACAGAATTCTACTAACAGTTGAGAATCTCTCGCTCTGAAAGTGTACTATTTCGGTAAACTTCTTCTAAGAAAGATGATGAAAGATTATGATGCACTCCCGGTATTCTTGTGCGCCAAAATTCTTCTGACGACTGCTGTAGGGCGCATTTCCGTTCAGCTTTGGCTTCCATGAAGTTGAATTTTGCTCAAAGCCTGTATGTCGAATCAAGTTCCCCCATAAGCTTCTTAGACTTCACCGTACTGGATGAATTCCTTTTCTTCTTGGAAAATTTGCCCGAGGACTTTTATATATGAAGGAGTCTGTATTTGTCAGCGACTAAGATAGAGGAGAGCCGTATTGACTGATTCTAAGAATGAATATTTTTTTGTAGTTGGAGAATTCGGGTGATCCATTTCATTTCGATAACCCGCAAAGGCTTTCCTATTGGACTTGCGTCTACTTTTTAATTGTAACAATGTCCACGGTGGGGTACGGAGATGTGTTTTGCAAGACGGTCCTGGGTAGAACATTCCTTGTATTTTTTCTTCTCGTCGGCTTGGTAAGTTTTCATTATTCATTCTACTTTGCATTATCTTCAGTTCATTTGGATAGGTTGAACAGTGTTCATAGGAAGTTGAGGAACAATTTTCTCGAAAGATTGATATTTTGTAACGTTGAACTTGTAATTCACAAAATGTGAAAGGATTGTCAGCCAACCAGTCAGAAGCAGAACACACAAAAAGTCAAAATGGCATGTGTGTTTATAAAGTGCACTCTGTAGAAGTATACCTCGAAAAAATCGTTAATTTTAGTATTACTACTTTCACTCTCGACTCAGGTTTAACGCACAACACAAACCTTAAACCTATTAGCTAATTTAATCTTCAAATACATACACGATTGTATTTTGATTTGTTTCAAGTAATTAAATGTGTGTAAATTTTATACAAAAGTGGAATTGCGAATAACTACACCCCCTTCATTTTGATGCATGAATTTCAAGAGTCCGGTTTTGAATTTTAGTAGTGTTATATTTTAGACGATTCTTCTTCTTAATCGTATTTTCTAAGATCGTGACCTTCCTACCATAGAATGTTCGGTAGTTTTAAGGAGTGAAAGCAGAATACTGTAGAATCATTCCGTCCTAAATGAGATTTATAATAACTTTCTCTTCAATAGAGCCAACAGTACTTCTTATGTTTACCTAAATCTGTGCGCGTGTCTTAAAAGACTTTCACTAGCTTAGTCTGAAAACTGTTGCAAGTTGGGAAATTGTTTAAGCCGTATGTCGGTAACATAAGGTATTAATTATTCTGTGTTTTCGGCAAATAATGGTTGAATGTGTTTGAAAAAAGTTAGTTATAATCATAATTCCAAAAAACACAGCCTTATGTTGATCAGACCATCCTTGAATTAAACGGTCATATCGATCAGGATGGGAGGGAAGAATGGGCAAGGCTCGTATCTAGAAATTATGATTTTTGTAATCGCTTCACTCGTATTTAGTTGAACTAAATATTTTCACCAAAAATAAAAACCAATGACTAGAATTAAGTGCAGAAATATTTCTGACGCTTAGAAAATTAGAACTATAGTGCGCGTTTAACAAGATGAAGCCAGTGAAAATTCCTTTTAAGTTCAAAGAATAAATTCAATTTAAAAATTGAAAGGAGAGCATTATTTCCCTCTTTTTTGCGAGGTCATACAATAATTTTGACCTACACTACGGGTGTCATTTCCACACTATCTAGTGCACTTGTCTGCAATTTGGCTTTTCATGTGTCCATATTACTATTGACTGCTGTGACTACCAGAAAGACGAAGTGTGGTCTAAATTTATTCTTATTTGACTGTCAGTGTTGCAAAACCTACAGGAATGATTGTTTTTTGCGTTTCTGGTTATGGCTGCATTGTGACTGTATACGTTTTGCTAGCTATCCAATGTGTCTTGCTCCACATTGTGTATGACTTATGTTCAATTATCTTTTAAAACATTTAAAGATACAGAATATCCTTCATTTACATAATTTTATAAGGTAAAATATTAGGATAATTTAATTGTAGCTAGTAGCCAGTGCCTTATTCGCAGAAATAAACACAATCACTAGTAACTCACAGTATTTAGAAACCAAGGATAATTTTTTGAAAATATTTTACGTAAGTTTAAAATTCTTTGACACCTTTATCTTTGTGTTGGAAAAGGCTGTTTTTGCCAGTTGGATTCCCGAAATCACGGAAATTCTCGGAAATAGGCCCAAGTATGGTGGGTCCCTAAATAAAACGCCTGGAAGGAGGTACAGTCCTTGCTCTTCACGTACTACTATTCTCTTAAATCAATCATTTCCCCACTGCTCGAGTTTTTCAATTATTTAAACCACTTATTTTTTCGCAAATTAAGTAGTAATTTCATTTATAGCACGATAAATTGTTTTGTAAAATCCTCTAAAGGATATAGAAATTATAGGAGCACTTTAAGTTTTTACTAATCCGTTATTTAGTTAGTCTAGCACGTTTTGTAGTTTAAATGCACTGAGTTTTAGCCATGTGAGAATAATTGCACTGTGTTGCGTTCTACTTGCAATGCAACCCTCTTATATATTTTAAGCAATGAAAACATAAAAACCACAGGTGAGAATAGTACTCGTAGGTCTTCGTACTTATATAAGTCAGTTATACGGTATGTTACACTAATAATTAAAAAATTGAATTCGCTTCATGCATGAATTCTAAAAATCCCACTGCCATGCTATTTATAGGCATGTACAATAAATTCAGCCTCTCTTGTCAAGTCAAAATCATCGCTTTTGCTTTCGCTGGAAAGCTGGAAATTCATGTTCTCCTCATTACATAAATTATTTGGACAACTTGCGTCCAAAATGTGTTAGCTCCAATCCAAAACTTGCTTTCTGTCTTTCTGCTGTATTTGAAATGAATTAATTTTGCGGATACACTTCATTCGCTCATCCGTGCATGGAAGTTGTGTTTTACTATGTTTTCCACAGTTTCGTAGCTTTTGTTTTGATGAGTTGTTGGTAGATGATATTTTCGTATGTAGTTAGGTACGATCATACTGACACACTTTGAAACAAAATAGCTCTTCCCAACGCTATGCCATTTTGATTATTATGACGCACAAAAGAGAATAAATAATATTCCTGTACCCTTGTGTACATAATTTTGGAATGATCCGTTTGTTTTCTCTTCAAAACTTGTTCTCTTTTCCTCGCAACAAGGCTGTTTGGCTGACTGAAGTAGAATTGAATTTATTTATGACATAAACATTGATTATAAAAACGATTGGTAGTATTTTACGTACAGTAGTATTGAACTTATGATTGGTTTATTGTCTTCATATTACATGCATTCCATTTCATGGTATAGCATTGTGAGAGCTAGACTTTAAGGAACTCGTGACAACTTTCCGTTTTATTTTATTTTTTACCTTAATAGCATTTGATGGTACAAAAATGAATGAACCATTTGCCATAAATAATAAATTGGTCGTGGTATCATTATGACGTTTGTGTTGAGTAACCGAGTAACTGAATTACCCCTTTTAGGCGATTTTTGCCAGTTGCATTCCGGAGATCATAGATTTAATCGGCACTAGGCCGAAATACGGTGGCACCCTCAAAAACGAGCGTGGACGAAGGTTAGAACAAATCTCATTTTTTTCTAAACGTTTCACATCAACAAATCTAATAACTCACCTTTCTCCTACTCATGTGATTTCCATGTAATGTTCTGTTATGTAATGTAATTCCTCCTCCTCATACAAAATTAGAGTTGTTAAGGGCTCACTCCAGACCATTTAACCAACACTAATACCGCTTAATTTGCACGAGAGAGACGTTAAAATTGTGAAATTTGCAAATGCCTCCAGCAAAGCAGAAGCTTACTATAATATTACAAGTTACAAATGCATGAATTGCACATTTCCTGGGTTATGGGTAACAGTCCAACGCATGCCAGATATTGATTAACCTACTTATTTTAACCAACTAAATTTTCTTCAATCTATTATAAAACTTATAGCCTCTGGTGAAAGTAAAAGTGATGAGCAATATTTGATTGACTTAAAACAGTTCAAAACATCTACTATTTTCGAAATTTAACCAAACAGCTCTATTCGATTTACCTATATATTTCTTGGATTTTAAAATTCTATAGTAGAGAGACTAGTTTATACTTAAGGCATGCAGTAGCGAGCTTTCTAACAGAAGTGTGATTAATAAATTTACTTTGAACTAACATTTCCCTCTGACTTTGCATTAGTGTGACCGCTTAATTTTGTTGTTCACTTTTTATGTTGTTCACTTTCTTTGCTTTTGCCTTGCAATAAAAAATTTCTTCTGAGGACTTGAATCGCAGTTTTCAATAAATAATTATTTCTTTTGATGATTCAACGAACTAATAGTTTGTACAACAATAAATTAACCATTGGCCTCGTTTCCCAACGATGCGATTCAAGTCTTCCAACTCTACACTCATAATATTACGGGATTAATGACTAAATCTTACGCCTAGGCACATCGTTGTTTGTGGTCACATCACGTACGAGTCAGTTTCGCATTTCCTGAAAGACTTTCTCCATGAGGATCGTGAGGATGTGGATGTCGAAGTGGTCTTTTTACATAGGTTTGGCAATGAATTTATTTTATTAGAACAATTTTTTGATCCTTGCTCTCTTGACTTGGTTTATACCCTGAAATTATTAATAAATGTTTAAACAGGAAAGAGCCAGACTTGGAGCTGGAAGGTTTGTTAAAAAGACACTACACTACTGTCAAGTTCTTCCAAGGGACGATTATGTCGAGTTCCTCTCTCCTTCGGGTCAAGGTGAGTATCTGACTACCTATATTTGTAGGGACTAAGATATTGATAGTCGAACTCCATTTCTGTATTCTTAATTATAATAAAAACATCAGCCTTAAATTATTTTAACCCTTAAAATACATTAAAATTATAAAGTCATATGCACACTGCTTCGAGGTAGCAAAGTTTTTATTGCTAATTCTTACTATGAATTTGATTAGAGATGATATAAGTAGACTTGCAGAATTGGACATTATCCACTCTCAGAGTAAATGTGTAGAATCCTTGTCTGAAAAGTGGGTTAAGTAATCTAAAAATAATTCTTTATTTAAGTTGCTAATGATTGTGATGATGAATTGGGGAACAGGTGCATGAAGCAGATGCTTGCCTCGTCCTCGCCAACAAGTATTGCCAGGATCCAGATGCAGAGGATGCCGCCAATATCATGCGCGTCATCTCTATTAAGAATTATTCTGATGACACAAGAATCATCATTCAACTCATGCAGTATCATAATAAGGTATTCATTTGACCCATTCACCTTTGATCACAAAGTAGGAGTGAAAATGTCAATTTTGACTAGACCAAGGCTTTTATAGCCTGCTGCGCCTTGGGTAGAAAGCCTTTTCATGGATATTAGTAGTAGTTGTAGTATCCAGATCAATGTAGCGCATTGGTCCATAAAGGAGTCTACTCAAATGTCTTAGAAGTCAGGCGGGTCACAGTAGCTCCGGTTACTCTTCCCCAATGCCCAAGTAAAAACTAATCAGAGTTCACTGACAAGTTTCTAACTTTCCTTCTCTATTTCATCCATAACAGGCATACTTGCTCAACATTCCCAGTTGGGACTGGAAAAGAGGAGATGATGTGATTTGCCTGGCGGAGCTCAAATTGGGATTCATTGCACAGTCTTGTCTAGCTCCAGGATTTTCCACCATGATGGCAAACCTCTTCGCTATGCGCTCCTTCAAAACGGTAATTGAAAGGGACTCTTCATTCTTCTTAATTATACCTGGTTTTTAACGTAAGGATTCAAACTTTTATTTCTTGTGGATCCACTCTTTCAGGACAAGTTAAATAAGATTATTCTTCGATCAGGTTTTTCTGGGTTAGCGTAAAATCTATGAATTTATTGACATAAGACGCATTTTTCATCTAGTGTACAGAAATTTCAGACACAAACTTACAATGCAGAAACTATGTTGACTGGAAGCAGGGCATAGTAAATATTTTGTGTGGTAGATTGCTTAAAGAAAAGCATAATAATTCTCATGCTACGCACGTAACAAGCCAAGTTTTTTCCTCATACTAATTCCTTCACCGTAAAGAGTGTAGATAGGAAACTATTTGTTTTCGCCAAAAATTCGATAACCGGAGAAGTTGCGGATGGGGCTTCGGTTGGATAGCGGATAAAACTTTGACCTCAATTCTCTTGAGAATTTTTACTTTAGTTTGGAGATTCCTCAAGTTCTGAGACTTTCTAGCTTGTAATAACAATTGGGGAAAGTACTGTTTTATCATAAAATCGACAGATATCCTTACTATCTACTGTAAAGAAATTCGAGTTCTTATCCACTATTAGACCAAGGCAGTCTTTCTTTTAACTTTTCCCAGGACAGATGAATTATTACATCGGATAAATAGAAGTACATAAAATTTTATTTGTGTGTAAAATATAACTTAGCACCCTTAGAAAGAGTCTTGTCATACTTGCAGGTTTAGACGCTTTTAGAACATCTGACAAAATAGTTTCACATTTTGTTTTCTAATTTCACTTGAACGAAGAGTCCTGTTGGAGTTATTCCACATTGAAATCAATTAATGGCCGAAATGTGTTTTACAACTCTAGAGCCAAGTGCAGAGCTGTTCAACGCTCGTTCACTCGTTCTACTTCATATCACATTGAAACCCTAATGAGTTTGTTGTTTATTCATTTCAACAGTCACCGGATACTCAAGCCTGGCAAAATGACTATCTTCAAGGAACAGGCTGTGAAATGTATACAGAGACCCTGAGTCCATCATTTGTTGGAATGAGCTTTCCTCAAGCATCCGAGTATGGAAATTTCATTTGCTTTTATCTTAACTACCTATTCCATGTGTAAAATTCAAGGGACACATGAGAGAGCAGGAGGATGAAGGATGAGAAATGTGGTGAAAGCCTAGCCAAGCTGGTTGAACTTTCCACAATATATGGACATGCTCAATCACTCCTTGACTGTAATAGTCCATCTCTTTTTACAGACCATCAAATGATAAATGCTCAGCTTAGGGCAGCTAATGCTATGCATTCATATACTCGCCCGTACTAACTGAGGAAAATGTTGGACTTTCACCACTTGTTCGCATTACCCCTTAAGATTTGAAGAGTTTAGACAGCGATAACAAGCGCAGTACGTCAAAGCCCAGAATAATGTAATGTCCTTCCATCCAAGTGAGGATAGCCCATTATTGTGGAGTTATTCCCCAGGTACCTTGTTAAAATGTGCTAGTCTAGCATATATTCAGTGAAGGTATGATAAATGGAAACCCAGGATTATGAGACTTTTTTCGCCTTAGTCCTTCCTTTTTAATATTCATTCTCCGGCCCGTACAAATTCTCAATCCTTGATGAGCTGAATGAAAGCAAATCACTTTTAGTCCCAAGGAACTACGCATGGAATTTGTTAGTGGCTACGGAAGCTATCGGAAAACTAAAATGTAATATTAACTTTTTTGTTAGACTTTGTTTCATCAAGTTGAAACTTCTCCTTGTGGCTATCGAGACAAAGGCGGAGGACGGCATCGAGTCAAAAATATGTATTAACCCGAAGGGAACTAAAATGCAAGCCAATACCATTGGGTTCTTTATTGCTCAGAGTGCAGATGAAGTGAAAAGGTCAGAGTTTAATATACTGAGTCCACAAAGTAGCAGAGCACAGAGCAGAGGCTAGCTTGGCAGAGCTGACGCACTTTGCTCTGCTATGATGTTGGCGGATATCAGGGTAAAGAAGACAAAATAAATTGTGTGTTCTTATTCTCATGCACATGAGCAGGGCCTGGTTCTTCTGTAAATCCTGCCACGAAGATGTTCGGGACGAGACTTTGATCAAGAAGTGCAAATGCAAGAATTGTAAGTTTTAGCATTCAAGCCCGAATTTTATTTTCGCATAAACTCCAACTAAGATTCAGCTTGACTCATAGAGTCTTGAGTTAATGCAAATATGTCTTTGAGAATTGAATTATTATGCAGATGAGGAAAAAGAATTGGCGATGATGTTTTGCCCTTTTTCCTTATGATATTATTTTAATAACCGCACACATTGGTCTTGAACAGATATTGGGGGAATGCTCCTTATGATGCAGTGTTCATCGAATACAATACCAAATTCATTCAATAGTGAGGGTATGAAAATATAAGTCCATAATTCCCATGCAGAGGAATTTGGAATACTACAGTTTGAGCATTTCAATAACTCACCTACAATCTTCTTTTAGCACGCCACTAAACTAACGAATATTTTGACTTCGCCGTAGTTCCTACTGTATATTCTGTGGCTTTACTATTGCTTCAACATTTCAAGACTACATAAATCCATTTTCAATATTAACGTTTACTGAGCCGATTTCTATGAAGTAGTTGTTTAATAAGCCTACTCTTCTTTTCTATACATTTCAAGCTTACTTTTCCTGTTCTTATTGCAATCTAATATTTCAACTAGTATAGGTTTGATATTGAACATCGCAACTAAATCAATTTCTGCGTGTGACCTCTTGATGTGCAATACGCCTTTTTAATAAAAATACCAGATTTTTGCATCGCTACTCTTTAAAAATGATTTCGTTTGGAATTTGTGCCAATAACGCAATTTTAGGTTTTTACCCGTACGTTGGAATGACAAAAGTTCAAAACATAATTTTTAATTATAGTGGCCACATTTCGTAAAGGTGTTCGTGCGGTTCAAGCTGTGACTCGAGCTAGTAAGTAAAAACCCTCTAATTATTACTGAAATTTCTTTTAGTGTAGAAAATTAAGTAATGCTACTAGTATTGACGTGAGGGCGCTTATTGTTGCCGTCGTACTCAATGATTTAGTATTTGAATATTATGCGTAATCGTATTGTATCGTCGTATTTTTATATGGTTTGGTTGTTCTTTCAATGTGATGTTGTTCTATGTGTCTTTTCTCTTTGTTTCTTGACTAGGCGACGACTATTCTCTGTACGCTGGTAAGTCAATGTCACTCTTCTTCATCTTAAACTCCCCTATTTAAAACTTTCTCCCACCCCAACGCACCCTTCACTAGATTTTCACAAATAAACATGAACCATTCGTTCTAACTTGTCAGTACAAGATATTTTACTTACATTATTAAAGAACTTTCTCTCTGATTTATCGAACACTGCTTAGGAGTTGCCTTTCGCAAGGATGGCCACAACTACAACAGTTTACTTAATTAAAATACTCGGCAATCAAAATTACTACTAATCATATCATTATATTGGATTCAATCTCTACACTCTAGCCACAAAAATTAATCTTTACCGAGATTGAGAATCATAAACCGTTATGGAAATATTTCGGTTAAAATAAATGTCAGCACTCAAAATCTTCGGCACTGTTATTCCCATCGCCATAGATATGTGTACCACAGTAGAATAGATTTGAACTGCACTTGTACGTCTGTTTTTTTCATAATAAGTTTAAATGTATTTTTGATATTTTCCTTCAGATAGGAAAACTTTAGAAGAGTTTTTAGAAAGTTTTGTTTAAAAAATTGATGTTTGAACGTTGATATTGTAGGTGAGATAGATCCATCTCTAAATCCTACGTTCACTCCTCCAGAAATACCCAAGATGGTTCATATTCGAGGTAGACAACTATTTCAAATCGTCACTTTCCTCGCCTTGGGCACACTCTTTTTTAAGTTCTTCTTCTGCTTTCCCATTTTTAATTTTTTTAAAAGTTTGTCATTAAAAAGATAAATATTCCAAATGATTCCAGTTTAATGAAATATCGGTATCACCTCTAAAATCTATGAATTTGATATTTATTATCCTGAAAGCAAATACAGCACATTTTACTTATAGTTTAGAAAACATTGCATGATGCTTGTGTATAGCTGTGAATTGAATGCGGACATTTTTCTTTAGTTTACATTGCCTGGCGATTGCTCAATTTTGCTCACTTGTTATAGAATAAATGTGCACTTAGCATTAGTTAGTATTCGTAGCCAATTCCGTATATAATGCAAGAATGTATGCATGGAAAAAGCAAAAGCATTAGTGTTTGAAGATTCAGAAATATGCTACGGTAATTTCTGTTTTCGGCACTTGTCACAATATTTTTTGTATCAATAAAACTAAAAGTATCAAATATTGCTTGGGATTAGAAAATGTGTGTTTACTAAGTGTAGCTATTTAACTTTCACTGACGTAATATTTGTAGTTTGTAGAACTTGTGGTATAGAGTGGACAACACATCAAATGAGCTATAATTGATTGACAATCAGTCGCTAACCTACAAAAAATTTTCATAGAAGTTACCAATAAAATTCTATCTGTAAGATCAATTTAAAGTGTGATTGGAAATACGTGTACCATTGCTCTAATCCGTAAGTCTAGCCACAGCCGCACACGCTTATTTCACACACATTAAACCTTCTCCCAGTTAGCTATACTACACTGATAATTCCTCATATCACAATAATGCAGCTCGGTATTATAATTATGAAGCAATAGCTAAAATGGATTGGCTAAACCATGCTTATATTCAAATAATAATTACCTGGCTTAAATCATAAGGCTGATTAGTATATTATTTTACAGGTGAAAATGCTAGAGCTGTAGATCCAGGTGAGAAATTCATCTTTTTTAGCTATTTCATTTTCCTTTAGAAATTAATTTTGTAAAACTTAATTATAATATAAAATTGTCAAATATAGCTTTCGCCGCCATTGCCCAGAATCAAGCTACGAAGATTCGGATGAATTCAACTGGTCCTGGGACGAAGCCAGCAAAGAAAGCCAACTCAACTGGTTCAGACAACCAGAGCCAAAACAGGTAGGATTAACATCTGTGATTCTAAACATTTTAACTAAGATTCATAACGCATGAGCTACTTTCAAAGTGGCTGCATAATTGTACTTATTGGAATAATTTGCCGCTAAATTATGCTAAACTAACCAAACTAACACTAACAATTACTTTAAAATCAATTTACAGAACAGTCGAAGAGAATGCTCTTGCTGGCTATCATCTCTCTTATGAAGTCAAGAAACTAATGTACGTGCAAATTTTGCTTATTTTCTCAGTTGCTGACTACCATGTTATCGCTATTATTAAAATTAGACGTAATCTCAATGTATTAGTTTATCTACAAATTTTAAACTTTTGTTTCAACATGAATGATTAACTGACACAATAAAGTTACCGATTT
>WJEZ01000056.1:0-57963 GCA_009869925.1 Thalassaphorura encarpata
AAAGTAGGGTCCATGTTGAACGTAATTATGCTCTAAGAAAGTGAAAAATGGCCCATAAAGTTGATGAACAAAATTCCTGCATTAATTATTTGAAGTGAAGGTAAATGGAAATCGATACACGCGTGGTCCATTAAACGGACCTTGTAATTTATGGAATTTTCTTGAAGGGAACTGCAGAATATTGGTTTAGTCAGAGTAACGCACATCACCTTCGACCTGTCCTGTTATTATTTAAGGATTTATTGCTTAAATGAATAAAATGTCTAGAATTACAGCATTGGCACACAAAAGAGTCTGAGCCCTACAATGGGTCTGGCTAAGTTGTACAATTTATTACTCTGCCAAGATTGAATGGGAGAATGACCGTGTTCTGTGTGCAGTAGAATGAATAATTTGGCCATAGTTTTATATTTGATTGTTGTTTATTTTTTTGAACAGGGAGCCGGGCAAGAGCGATTGGGGATTTACATCAAGTCAGTCGTGAAGGGAGGATCGGCAGATATGGTAATTTGAAGTTTTTACTATGGATTTTTTATTCATTCATGACTTTTTTTCATTACGGCGCGCCGAATTCATTACCGACACTAAATTACAGTACAATAGTGCGTGAGTAGCGTAAGGGTTACGTTACGTCTGTCTCTTGCTTTTGCATTTTTACTTGGTTGGGCTTGGGCCTTGTACGAGTAATTCTAAATGGAATGTCGTTCGACGACTTGAAGCGAGCGAGCGGAAAAACTCTGATGAGGTTGACAAATGCATTTGAAATGTAATTTAAGAAGTTGAAGAGTGAAATTTTATTATTGAGAAATTTAATTTGGATAGATGTAAAGGGGATTTTTATTGGACTTTTCCTTGACTCAAGGACCATACGAATTTCGAATGAAATCACATGAAATGAAATCTCGTCAGAACTTTCAGTCAGATTCGAAGGCTTTGTGAATTTGAGAGGTGGTTTAATTTAAATGTCAATGAGGCTGAGTCCTTGAGGCGAATGTGCCAGACCGAGACAAGATTTATGGAATGCTGCTGCTTGTACCATTTTTTATACGAATTTACAGAGATTTCCTTAATCGATCAAGTTTTGAATTTTGACAATTTGTTGGCAATAATTCAAAGGAAGTCTGTGAAAGGATT
Organism: Thalassaphorura encarpata; assembly: GCA_009869925.1. Taxonomy (NCBI): domain Eukaryota; kingdom Metazoa; phylum Arthropoda; class Collembola; order Poduromorpha; family Onychiuridae; genus Thalassaphorura; species Thalassaphorura encarpata. The sequence continues at coordinate 1,135 of WJEZ01000056.1, forward strand.
TAATGAATATTTAAAGTGGAAGTCGTTTTCTGACAGAAGTATTCGCATAATCAGTGGACGGATGCTGATGTTAATGTGAAAATAATTCTCTCGTCTGTTTACAGTTTTAAGATACGTGTAAAAATCCCTTGTTTTCTTTGCAACGTGAAAGGATTGTGTTGAGTCGAGTCAAAATGATGCATGTGTTCCCTTACTAGCGGAAACTTTTTCGTTGCATTGCATTGCATTAGATAATATAAAGTGGGGTTAGATTTTTTTACATGTAATGAACTGAGGTACAACAGGTGAGTTGGGTGTTTTGTATGCAAGAAGGGAAGGCGTCAAGTCAACCATGGATTCTTATTCTTTGTCATCCGCTCCGTTTCAGTTTCATGTTGCCTTCAATCCATTCCATTAAGATTATCCTCACTTAGTCAGCCAGTACGAATGCGAGTGCATTATGTACGCCCTTAGTGCACGTTGAGTATTTACGATTGTGAATTATCTGAGTAGACAACTACTTAGCAACATTAACGCACCCCAGGGAGGTGGGTAGTGCTAGTGGCTTACGCAGAGTAGTTGTAACTTGTTACCGGATACTTTTATTACATTACTTATCCCACTTGTTGTTGGCTTTGTGTAAGGAAGGGAAATCAGATTTAGATTTAGTTGAGATTGTTCACTCTAAGTGTGAACAATTAGCTGGGCGAACTGAACTGAACTTCTCATTAATTCTCAAGGGTGATTGAATTCGTGCTTATTTCCGTGTGTGTGATTTGGAAGAGTTTTTTGAACATTTACCTTTGGAAATCATCTGATGTACAGTGTGGTTTAAATTTACACGAAAGTAAAATAACGTGATAGACATGAAATCGGTATTGTCCAAAATCTGGAATAAGAATACTTACAATGTGTTGGTTTTAGTGAAATTCTAATGACTGATGAGTTCGGATTGTAATTTTTGAAATTCAAAGGAGTTGAACAACTTTTCGGGTAATTTTTGCAACAGGTTGACTGACTTTTACAGTGATTGACACCTGCCTTGGGTAATGAATTTTACCCTCCAAGCAGAAAATATTATACAAATTTTGACTGACAGTCATAACATTTTGAATTTATTTAAATATTTTAAGACTGTTAAGAAAAGTGTTCAGCTTGAAGAGTTTTAGTAAAAAAGATAACTAAATATGAACATGTTTTGAACATTATCATCATATTAATTTTTGTGGATAATTTCATCTGCATGCTAAAACAAAGCAAAAAATCCTGCATCCTAACTAGGCATGATCCTTTGGAGCATGACTAATGAAATGCGAAGTTTCAAGTTTTGTTGATTTATAAAGAGAAAATGCAAGGGAATGCATAAAGAGTTGAGAAAGAGTAAACAAAACGGAAAGCTGCTGAGTCGTCAGTCAGAAGTATTCCGAACGACGGGCGGATGGGCGGGCTCGGTTGGCTGGCTGGTTGAGCTAGAGCTAGCGGGTTAAGTAAAGTAAGCGAAAAGATAAAACTTAACTTGATTGTAGTACATTAGTTTTGTCTAAGGAATTTGGGCAAACGAGATTTCTCTTCTGCACTTCTTCAATGTTTACTTGAAGGAAATTTAAATGCGAAGACTCTTTAAATTCTCATACACAGGGAAAATGGGATGAATTGACTTGACTCCTAAAGAAAGGAAATGAATTGGAATTCATTTGTGAGATGAGGATGAGACTCGTTGGCTTCTATAGTGTTTACTCTGACTGACTGACGACTCTTTGTGCAAACCTTTGAGATTTTTTACATTTGAGGAGTTTGATCTGTGACAGGTTTCCTATTGTTGTCTCAATCGAGGCAGTCCGTTTTGAGCAAACGTCTCACTTGAGAATTTACTTTGTACTATGTTTCATTTTTATTTTTGTGATGGCTTCATTGGAGATTTTCCATGAGTGTTGGATTTTTTGGTTGGTTTAATTAATTCCTTGAATAAATATTGTTTACTTTGTTCTTGGTGCTGGTATCATAATTAGGATTTCATAAATTTGTTTGAGAACAGATGGTACAATACGGGTCGGGACAGAATTAATTTAGCCCAGCCCTGATAAAATTGAAATTGTTTGCTCCAAAATGTCACGCATTATGCATAAATACTCGACACGAAACATTAGTCTTCGGCCAAATAAATCCCTAAAGCAATGCGAATTTGGCGAATTTGTCGTCTCGTTTTGTTCCTGCAACTGCAGTACACTTGTCGAATTTAATAATTAATGCCGTTTTTGTTTTAATTGTTTTAGGACGGCCGATTAACAGCCGGTGATCAATTAGTGTCTGTGGATGGACAAAGCCTAGTGGGAATTACTCAAGAAAAGTAAGGAGGAAATAATGAAGAAAGGAAAATTTATATTATTGTGATTGCATGTAATTTATTCATAAACTCTTTCCAAAAATCCAGGGCTGCAGAATATCTCGTGAGAACTGGGCCTGTCGTAACACTTGAAGTAGCCAAACAGGCTGCACTTTTCCAAGGATTAGCAACAATGCTCTCACAACCCTCTCCTGTGATGTCAAGAGGTAATAAATAACTTTTTTTATTTTCAAACCTGCAGCTGGTAACTTAGGTTTAGAATAATGTACGGCGGCATTTTAGAAGCTGGGGTAGTATGGCATTTAGCGTATTTCGATTAACAATACTAGAAAATAATAGCCTTTCTTGAATTTAAAACTTTTGGTCAGATTTTAAAATTGTAAAAAACCATTTGTGACATATTTGTGAAAAATATTTGTTGAACTAATACTGTTTGTGTGTGTTGGGCATTGGCATTGGGCTTATGACTTTAACTTGCATAATAGATTTTGACCGGTTCGACGAGGACAGGTACAAATGGAAAAACTCTTCCGAACTTAGTTCTCCGCGGAGTGATATGTTTGAAAGTAATTATACTCCTGGAAATGGATGTCTTCGCTCAGCTCAGAGTGAAGGCTCATTGTCTCGGGCCAAATCTTTTGAAGCTTTGAGTCGGAAAGGACTCAGCGAAACAGCCCTTGGTGTCCCAAGAATCGTCGGCCCTTCTCGTCTACTAAAGTTCTTCCTGTCTAATAACTATCATGCTAAAAGTGCAGCGACTTCCCCTTGTAAGAAGCCAAAGGTCCCGTTTTTTGGTCTAGATATTTTGTCGTAGTCTTTCCAGCACTTTAGCACTCAATTTTTTTCTCGAGTAAATTGGACTACGTCCTAGTCCTTTTTTATTATTTAGCTTAATTTGGAAGAAAGCGAGTTTTTTTGAACTTTCTGGACCATTATTTCGAAAGTTTTATTTGTTCAGCACATTTAGTTATTTGACCCGTATTTTCAATTGTGTTAAAAATTTACAGTGCTCTAGTTTTTGTACCTATTGTTTCGTTCTCTCCAGGGATTTACTTTTGAATTTTGCACGAAGGGCTGACTCAAGAATCCGCTTGGTTTGCTCAAGCGAGGTTGACAAAGAGTGACTCTGCACTGCACTCACGCTTGTTTGAGTTGATTATTAGTAGAGCCCAATTTTGTAGAATGAGCATGACCTTGTGTTTTGTTATTTAAGTGCGGGCACAAGTCGAGTTGGGAATCGACTAATTATTCTTGTCGTGTTCTCTTGTTCCATTCTCTCCTTGGGATGTGTTTGCACCTGTTCGGTTCAGTTGTTTTTAATTATGCATTGTTTTTGTTGTAGTACAGTAGTAGTCGTGGTTTTAGTCTAGTTAAATATTTTATTAGCTTGGAACAATTTTACACGAGTTTTTTATGTTTATTTTGTCCCGTTTCGGTGTTTAGGCGGTTTCAATGCTCCGAGACGCATGAGTGAAAGAGATTTACCTTCCAAAATCCTACGGGAACAAAATCAAGATATGACAGACGGAGGATTGCATGCTCTTCATCCACATTCTCATTTGCAACCACGGATTCAATCTTCCAAATCTGTTCCGTCACTCGTGAGTGAAGGGGGCGGAAGAATTGGCGGTGGTGGTGATGGACCTAGTGGTTTAAATTCCACACAACCGATGACTAGGTCTCCAGGGCATTTGGGAGAGCCCACGAGCCCAAGGTACCCACAGAATTATCCGCCTTCCATGTCAATGACAATGCAACATCACGTTAAACCACCAATGAGTTCTGTAACACACGGGCATATGGAATCTATGCAAATTCAACACGCAGCAGCGCATCGATCTAGGTAATTTAAAAGTTTGGTTGAATTTTGAATTACAAGGTAATCTGAACTCTGAATTTAATTTGATTTTGTACTCAGGTCTATTCAAAGTCTAACGGAGCAAGCACATCGGGCTGAAATGGGAAAACCAACGACTTCAATTCAAGCCCTAAATTCACATGCTGAAGAAGACCGATTTTATCAAAATGTTGGTTATTATCCACCTCCTCCACCACCTCCTACGAATCCGGCCAACATGCCTGTTCGAACTTACATTCCTTACAGCAGTTCAGCAGGGAATATTTCTGGAAATACGATTCCATTCAGAGCAGCCAATTCGAATTCCATGCTTCCAAGAGGTCCACCTCCTAATTTGAATATGAACATGTCCATTCCTGCCAATTTGAATGGAGTTGTTCTCCCACAACAATGGCAACGCTCTCAATATCAGCAACAACCAAATTTTAGTCAAAATTTGCTAAGGCAAGAAGCCAAAATGTTGGAAATGCAGGATGAACTAAGGAGGCGAGAGGAGAGGGCAGCATTAATGATGAGCAAAGCTCAACAAATTCATCCAGGTATATAAGGACTTCTAATATTTTGTTTTTGCCTGGTTATAATTTGTAATATGTTTTGTCCAGATCGTTCAAACCAAAGATTTAATCTTCCACCCAGTCGATACATGTACCAGGGTGCTCAACATCCTTCAACTCAACGAGCTGGCCCACCTCCAACAGCGCCTAAACCTTATCGACCTGGAATGGATCACCAACCACATAGATGCGGTTCCAGGACGACCTCCACTTCCAGAAGAATATAAATTTTCAGCTAGTATGGGAGAGCTTCCACGTGGTGCTTTTACGTATCAAAATAATAAAACCCCAGGAGGGAACGTAAATACAAATCCAGCTGCCAATCCATGGGATCGAGAGGAAAAAGAACGAGAAGCTAAGAGGAGGAAAGAAGCTGCAAAATTTTGGAGGGACCAGCAAATTATTGAATTAGAGAGCTTAGGGGCTAATAGAAATCCAGCTCAAGAGGAACAACTGCGGGCATTAAGGTTAGATTTAGCCTAGCTGTGCTTAAGAAAGTTTGTAATCTTTAATCATAAAATGTTTGTTTCTAGACTTGAAAAAGAATTTCAAAGGAGGGCCGAGGAGCTTAACAAGCGAGAAGAAGAGGATGATGGAGGAGATGGGGAAGAGGAAGAAGATGATCGTAAAGCCATGGTCAAAAGAATCCAAGAAGATTTGGAAAGATCCCGCATTCAAAATAGTACAACGAATATTAGCACTTCAGGAATGAACGGTGGATCTAATGTAAAGGATTCTCTAAATGAAGAAAGAGCAAGAAAGATTGAAGAGATGAGGAGGAAAAAGTTGGAACTTGAAGCTGCTCAAGCTGCTGAAGAGAAATTAGTTCGTGAAGCTCAGAAAAGACGTGTAAGTTTATAACGCATTTTAATTTAAAGTGAAATGAGATCTTCAGATTTTTTTTCTTATTCTTAGGAGGAAGAAATTAAGCGACAGACTCAAATGATGTTTATTCAACAACAGCAGCAACAACAACAACAGCAACAACAACAATTTTTATCATACCAATCTCCTTTCAGAAGCTCATTTCCACCCAAATTGGGATCACCCAATACGAATTCCACAACACCTGATGCATCTTCTCATCTGCTGGCTCCACCTTTGCCAAAATCTCCTCCGCCTGCTTTCTATAGACCTGGTCCTCCCTCTCCGCAGAAATCCCCAGTTAGTCCACCACAGTCATCTCCTTCCAGACCAAAATCAGATAAAAAGTCAGTGTCTTTCAATGAAACTGTGGATACAAATGAGCTCTCTTCACCTTCTCCTGTTGAAACAGAAAGAGTTAGGGAAGATCCAAATGTAAGTAAATTAAAAAATTTTGATTTGTATCGTGAAATAACCTGGAATATTTTATTTTGCAGCAATTTTTGACTGAAGCCGCTGCCATGTTGTCTAGCCCAAGGAGTCCGGACGGAATTACAACTGGGACTGGAAGTACGCCTGGTGTAATTGGAGCTCAGGTAATTTTATTTCCTTGTAATTATATCTGGATCCATTGTGTTCAGAATTTATTTAACGCTTCACCTATTAATTTGCAGGAAGTTTATCGAGACCCAAGGTGGAAACGCATGGCAGAACAGCAGCAGCAAAAACATACGGCAGTCACACCCAAACCAGAAAAATTGACATTCAAGGAAAAAATGAAAATGTTTGCAATGGAAACGGGTGAGCCAGAAACTCCGAAAGACAAAGTGAAGACTTCAAAAGCCCAACGTGAAATCGAAACCCCTGTGGTGGCTAACAATAATAATAACAATAATAACAATGAGGCTCGCTAAACTTATTATCTCAATTTCAATCATCAACGAAGAAAAGAAAGATTGTTAAGAGTGTGGATTATTCAGGACAGGACTTTCAATTTTCACAAATAAGTAACAACCGAACAAAATATTTTATAAGGACTTGATTGCAGTGCAGTAGAGTAGGGATGGGTTAATAAATTAGTATTATTTGAGATGAGTGTTATTATAACAGTTAAAAAGAAAGAAAGTGCCTAGGGACGAAAAGACTTTAAAATGGACTCATGCTATGTGTACTAGGGCTAGGAGTAAGTAAACAGCGATGGAAAATCAAGGAGTGAATTCTGCTATTATTGTTTTAGTGTATTGTATTATAACTACATTTTTAGTTTTTATATGACATGAGATGAGATATGAAATCTGTGCAGCTACTGTTCGGATAGAAACGAATTAATCGACTAGGCAGCAAATACTTACCGTACCGATTACATCAGTTCATTCCAAAATACGTAAACGTAAAACGTAATACCAATACCCGGTAGCTTTTACTTAAGCTGGATTACCATTTTTCCATGATTTCATTTAAATTCCGGATATTTTGACTTGACCACATACGCAAAATATTGAATGAGAGCTTTTTGAGCATTTCCTTGAAGGGCAATATTTACATTACTGGCTAAGTTTTATATTGTTATTGTTGAAAGATTAAATAGTTAATGATGAACCTTTCTCCAGAAGCTCCTTTTCTATCCAAGTACTTATCAATGTTGAATCGTGACTTTAGAATTGTGTTAAGATCTGTATTTTGTATTTTAAATTGCAATAAATGCAATGACCCTACTCCTCCGCAGGGGAAAGGAGTTGCATTAGAATTAGAATTAGCATAAACATTTTTCTGACCAGAATTATACGTACGATGAGATGAGTGTAAATGTAAATCCAATTTCTATCATGTAATTTATCCTACTACTCCGGATTCCTACTTAATATTTTCTGTGTTATTATATACTCCGATGGATGTAAATGTGTTGTGTCTCGTGTGTGATGTGTTACCCCAAGTACAGTATACTGTAGAATTTCAGATTTACAAATTACATTGCATAGACTACTACATTATTCTTTTGTTTTGAGTGACAAACTATTAATTATTATTGTGAAACTTGATTAAAATCAGAATTTATCGACATATGGGGTTTTTGTCCGTGGCCTTTATTCATTGACTTGGTGCATAGCCACATGTTTTATACATTATTTGGCTTAGTAAAAAAATGAACAGTAGATCAAGAAATACTTTGATCACAAAGGATCCGCTCCCACATTTTCCCGAAATTCTTCTGATGAGTTAGGACCATTCGGTTTTTCCAGGAACTGGGCTTTCCGTTCTTGTAATAATTTTTCTACGTGGGTTAGCATGGAGTGGTATGGGCTGAAATGGAAATTGAAAATATTAAAATTGTTGTGATCTGCATTGCCATTTTAATTACTTGGTTTACAGTAAGAGTAAGGATTCTTGATTTGCAATGGAACCCACTTGCATCCAATTTCTGTGAATGGATCTCCTGCACACACACAAAAAATCGAACAGTTTCAGTTTGTTATAATAAACTCTTTTTTCTGATTTTGTAATTTATCCCAAGGTTAGAACAATCTTTTTTTTTGTTCTAGAGAAGCTGTTTCTGTAATTTCACTGATAGAAAGGTCAAACTTAAAAATGAGTGAAATAATTAATTTCTTGGCCTTACTTTTTCATTCGTACAGCACTCAAGAATTTTCTTTGTGGATCATTTACTGCATTCATTTCTAACAGATTGTTTCTGATAGTTCTTCCACAAGGAATGTTCAATCGTAACGACTTGGCTGACACTATTTTGGCCAATAACACTTTTGAATAATTATGTAAGTTATTACTCCTGATTATTATTTATTTCTTTGTAATTCTTGGGTCAAGGTGGTCACAGTTTTTTTCTTGGATTATTTTACATCTTGTAACATTTTGTGAAGATTTGAGTTGAGAAAGAATTCGCGAAAGAATTGTGATTCGAGGATTCGTGATCACAACGGACCGGGAAATCCTAAAGGAAGTACGTGAACTATTTATTTACTTTCAAGATTTCCTTTGGCTGGCTAAGGTTTTGCCTTGGCCTTGGTTAATACGATTTAGATTTTATACATTAATTGATTAGTCAGACATGAAGTCAAAGCCTCCTCCGGCTAAAACTAAAGCTAAGCCAACACCAAAGGCCAAAGGTGATGATAATGTGGACAAGGACAAAGTAGTGACAGTGACCAAAACGAGGGACAATGTCCGATGTAAAGAATGGGAAAGACAACGGAGGGATAGATTGTGTGAAGCATTCAAAGGATTAGGTCAACTTTTACCGAATCATGACCCTGCCAAAGAATTACCCAAAATCAATGTGCTGGAAAAAGCAACACAATTTATTAAGGAACTCAGGCTATCAAATTCAAGACTATTGACTCAACAAACTCAGGCTGAAGAAACAAGTAAGTCAAGGGCATAAGTTTCAAGAAGTTTTACACTATCTCGAACCTAATTATTGACTTCTTAATCTAGCTACCAAAATTAAGGAATTGCAAGATGAACTCAACAAATTGATTCTAAGGGTCAGACAGTTGACTAGACTTCTGAACCAAGCTAAAATCCCAATTCCAATGGGACCTTTCATTAAAGCCCTTGGCAAGAAGAGAAAAAAGTGGTCGAATCAATTAACGACTGAGGATTTGGAAAATAACAAACGACAGAAAATCGGAGACCATTGCGTGTCAAAATCAAAAGGTATAAAGTTCCAGAAATCTCAATTTATTTTAATTTACCTTTTACACTTGGCTATTGCAGATCCTCCGAAGTTGAACACAAGCAGAGTTCCTGTAATTCCGACAGTAACAATAATTTCGGGGCCTTTAAAAGAAGCAAATTCTGCTGAATACCACAAATGCGACTCCAGAGAAAACTTCGACTTGTTCAATTCCCCTTGCATCAACTGCAAAGCCAAAAGATCCTCTTGACCCCGAGGAAAATCCGCCAATCTCGACGGCTTCGGCTTCGCCCAATACAACAAACCCAGTTCATGTTAACCCACCAATGAGTTGTATACTTCAACAACCAACAACGGTAGCAATACCAAATGGAATAACGTTTCCTTTGCAATCTTACATTCTTACCCCTTGCACAACTCAACAGTCTTCAATGTTTGCTACTACTAGATTTGCGATTGGCCCAAGTCCGCGAATAATTCTAAGTAAACCTCCACTTTCTGGAAATATTCCAAAAGTTGCAATTCCCTCACTAAGGAAAACAACAAAAGTTGTTCTACCTCCACGTTCACCTTCAAAACCCAGGAAGAAAAAGGAATCGAAAGCAAAAGAAACTAAACCGACTGCAACGCCTAAACCTTCTGAAACTCAGGAAAAGACTGAAAAGGATTCCAATAGTACACAGAAAGTTGAACCCGTGACGGTGGAACCGGTTGCACCGGAATTAGAACCAGAACCCGAGCCCCAACCACCTTTAGTAGATATTTCTGGGCCAGTGGAAATTGAAATAGAATCTGAAGTTAGAATATCCGGAATATCTACTGAGGTTATCGAGACAGATACGGAAAAAGTCGTTACCGAAGAAAATTCTGGCTCAATAATTTCTGCAGAAAAACCGTCTGAGTTGGCTGAAAAACCTGATGCTCAACAACCTCCTGAAATTGTTGCTGCCCCAGATCCTGTAACAAGTTTAGAATCTGAGACACATAAATCGCCAAGTGTAACTGTTGAAATTCCAGAACCAGTGCAAAAAGACACTTCAGATTCAGATAAACAAACCCCGTTACAAATGCCCGTGCTACAAACTCCAGAACCTTTGAAGGAAAACCCAAAAGATCAATTTCAGCCGTTGGAACCTGTTGATGATGGTGCTAGTGCTAGATCAAACACTCCAGAAAGACTTGCAACTCAGATTCAATCCAGCAACGCTAAAGAATCCGAATCTGAATCCGACAAAATAAGTGAATGCATTGCCAGAAGTATTGATTTGATTGATCATCCAGAAGCAGATGCTGAATTAATGGAATTAGGAGCAGCTGATTGGGGTGTTGGTCATTCACCCAAATCTCCGATTTCACCAACTCAAATGTTTTTATCCATGTTTCCATTATTACCACGCGAAAGCATTGTCACAGTTGCTGAGTCTTCTGTCTCTGCTCTCCAACAGCAAACACCGCATCATCCTCTCCCAGATGTCAAAAATCTAAATTCCTTTAGTTCTACTAGCCGATCTTCATTTTTCATCGATTCCATGCTTCCAGAACAAGCTCATGAAAGTTCAACAACAACAACTCCTCTTCCAAGACTAGATAATTTGGTTTGTCTTGCAGTGACCCCAATAACTCCTTCATGTATTCAACAAAATAGTAATCTGAGGCTGGCGACGAATACGATCACAGATTACCCATCTCCACCGAGCTTTCAATCTCTAGCACCAGTTGTGCCACCAAAAACAACGGTAAAATCACAATCGCAGACGTCGTCAAAAATCCCGACTTCATCATCATCTACCAGCTCATCAAATTTTTTCCAATCAGATAAAACTCAAAGTCAGAATCATAATATTAGAAACTTTACAAGCATTCCCTCAACTTATGAATCTTTGCCGAATGCTAGCAGCTCCGGGACTCAGAAGAGAGGCTATCAGCATACGTTAAGTCAAGAATTTTACCCTTCGGATAATTTTACCACTGATAAACCTCGTTCATCTGCTGTAGCACAGACCAATAATTCGAGTTCTCATACGATTTCTCAAATGTTCAACTCATTTGTAAATACTACACCTCCGCGACAGCAGCAGCAACCTCAACCGCTGTCTCAGCCACCGAGTCAATCCTTTCATGAAAATTACACGTATTACCCTCAAGAAATTCTTCCGCACTACAATAATACAGTTTCTAGCACCAAATATTCAGGACAAAACATGAACCTGGGTTCTAGTTATCCACACACACAAGGCCAAGGCGTTGATGATTCAAGAAATCGGCAGCCTCAGCCACAGCCGGAATCTAGGTCACAACAATCGCGTTCAGAACTTTTTCGCCCTGCATCTAATGTCTTTAGTCAGAGTCAGACGAGTGGAAATAATCCTACTAAACCAAACGAATCTACTACAGATAAGCAGCAGAGACTTCATTCTTCAAGTTCGAAACAGCAATCATCTCATAATTTATCTGAATTTGTTCCCCCACAAAATACAAATACGCATATTCAGTCATTTTCGCATTCACAGCATCAACAATATGTTCAGCCGCCACTTCATATGCCAATGCCATCTCCTTCGACAAGACACTATGCTGATGCCAATTTTACAAACTTCACTCAGAATCGGAGCACGAGCAGCACGAATTCTTCAAAAACTTCAAGTCAAAATCAGAATCAAACTCATGGGTTGTCTCACTCCTTTGCTACTGCTACTAGATCAACTAATAATTCTGGAACTTCTAAGCAACCCCAAGCAGCAGCATCTTCTCGCCCTGAATTCAATGCAGATTTTCTGGCTTATTCTCCTCACAATGTTAACGTGTATCGACAGGGCCCAGGTCCTATGCCTGTACATTGTTCTTATGACAATACGAATACGATACATCCACCGCAGCCACAGCCGAGTTCAAATGCCCCTAGTATTACACAGGCTCCCAAAACGAGTTATAGGTCAACGTCCCAAGCCCAACCTCCAGTGCAGCAAGTGCAACAACATTCAAAATCCCGTCGACCTCCGTTTTATTTACCTGATCCGCCACTACCCACGGTCCCAACAATTCCATCTCAATCGCAATACGAAAACTTACCTAATTATTCGATTCAGACTCAATCTAGGCCGGCGCCCCCAGCAGTACAGCAGCAATCAGGACAATCACATTATTCAAATAACTTTGTTCCTCAGTTTTACAATAATAACAGAACGGGCTCCTCGACTGGTGGTGGCAATAAAGAGTATCATCAGCAACAGCAGCAGTCGTTTTCAAATCATAATTTGATACTTCCATCACCAAATCATCAACATCAAGGTCAAATGGTAGGAGCCCCTGATACACCACAACCACAATCGAAAAAATCAGTGCAGCCATCACCAATTCTGAATTTCACTCCGAGTAATAATCCCCAGACAAGAAATACGGCGGCTCAGATTACAAATCCAAACCAGGCGTCTCAACCACAAAATGTATCAAGACCTGTGAATTGGATGACGGATCCTCCACAACCACACAAGAAATCCACGGCCACTGCTGCTGCCAATCCATTCTCAGTTAGCAAATTGGTTGGGAATAATACAAACAATTATTGTACAGAAGCAATAATTCGAAAACATCCAAACCCAGATTGGGCAACGAATGAATTTCATTGTTTTCTTCCTCCTCCTGGTCCGCCCATGCCTGTACCTCCGATTTGTTCTTCTGCTGCAGCTGCATCTCAGAATTCTGCTGTAGTCCATTCACAACCTACGTCATTTTCTCCTGCGACCCATCAATCAGTTCATAATCCCTCTGATTACTTTCCCCATAACCCTTATTCCAGTACATGCTCAACCAACTTTGGAAATTTTGATGGACATAATTTACAACATTGTAGTAGCAGCAACATGGGTCAGACGGCTCCTGGTCAAATTCATCCTGGCAGTAGCAGCAGCTCTGTGTCCAATTTTAATTTGAGCACAATCTTTCCAGAAATTAATGACAAGAGGGGAAATAATACAAACAGTGGTGGTAATTTTGGATATTACGGAAATAAATAGGCTTTTGAAGCTCAAAGTGATATTAATTTATAATTTGTTGTGTTTTTTGTTATATTTTTATTGTTCGATTTTTTAAACCTTCGTCGAAAGTTAATAAAATTGACTAACTCGCCGAAAGCTCTGTAACAATTGTGTTTTTATTTTTCAGATTTAATTTTTACCTTATGCTTGTTGTACAGCAATTAAATTTTGCGTTATTTTAGAATAACTTATATTGTCTTCACGTATAAACACTTGGCTTGGCAAATGGACTGAAGTGGTTTGACCTGACCTGACTGCTATTACTAGGCTAGAATTTATCATAACGTTAGGATAGGACGTGATTATTAATTAAATTAGATTGGCTTGGCTGGTATGGAATACATAACACGAATGAATCACAGCAAAAATTAAGTTGAGTTTGTCTGCCAAAACAATACTGCGTGCTAAGTGCTATGCTCTTGATTAATTTTGACAACAAGGTTTTTTAGTTGGCTCTTCTGATTTTGGATCTTCCAACTTAACTCTACCCCCACTTGAAATGACGGGTCCAGGTTTATCATCTGGGACAACTTTTTGGGAAACAATGTGATAAATATCCGTGAGAATACTCCGGAATGCTGTTTCCACATTAGTAGAATCCAAGGCAGACGTTTCAATGAAAGAAAGTCGGTGCTTTTCTGCAAATTCCTTAGCTTCTTCCACTGATACTGCACGTAAGTGACGTAAATCAGACTTGTTCCCAACAATCATTATCACAATATTCTGGTCAGCATGATCTCTCAATTCCCTCAACCAACGCTCAATATTCTCAAAGGTCAAATGCTTGGCTATATCGTAAACTAGGAGTGCCCCGACCGCACCTCGATAGTATGCCGATGTAATTGCACGATATCGTTCTTGGCCTGCAGTGTCCCAAATCTGGGCTTTTGTGATCTTCCCATCCACTTGAATTGATCTCGTAGCAAATTCAACTCCAATCGTGGATTTTGATTCCAAATTAAATTCACTTCGAGTGAATCGTGAGAGGAGGTTACTTTTTCCAACTCCAGAGTCACCAATGAGGACGATTTTGAAGAGGAAATCGTAAGAGTCGTCTCGACTCATGTTGCGTTGCGTTCTGATTGATTAGGAAGGAATTGAAACTAGGAAGATGTAGACGTGAAGAGTCCAGGAAGTCCTTAAAATATTTTATCCGTCGAATGATGCCGATATCACTGCAAATATAAGAATGAACTAATTTAGTATTCCGAAATATAAACTTTGTAAAATGTTCTTTTATCAAGTATCCCTGCCAAGTTAATATTAGGCGTTCAATCCGAATTGAAGAAAGTATTTCCTAATTCCTTAACCAAAGTGTTTAGCTTTTACCCAGGCAGGCCGACCGGCAAACGAGTCGTTTCCTTTGGTGTCCTTTGATCGTGGTTTACAATACAATCTCGATTATTGTTAAATCTCCTACATTCTGTGTAGCTCACAGAAGCCTCAAACTCACACCTTGAATTTCTAATCAGGCCACACACGTCAATAATCTAAATCCTTTTATTATGGCAGTTGTTTGGTCATGGCCTGGCAAGAGGCAAGGCAAGGCAACCCTTGCAAAAATTTACGTGAATACCATTCAAGGATTTTGTTTAAAATTAACATACCATTTACTATGGCCATACTCTTCCAGAGTTGAATCAAATATCAGAATTTGTTATAAAGATTTTATTGGATCTTGACCAAAGTACACCACAACTCAAGCTCAAGCTCAAGTGGATGTGAAATTGTTGCTTTTATAAACTGACCATTATTGTAAGAAGCTAAATATTTCAATTTAACCCTTACCGAATTGAAACTCTAGCACTAGTACCACAGTCCTTAAATTCGTTGACTAAATATTTATAACTTGTTCTATTGTTTAATTTTCTTCCATTTAAGCAGTACAGTGCAAGGGTTACGCTTACACTTTGAGTTTAGTAAAACTTTGCATTTCAACTAGAACTAGAATTTCTATTAGATTTTTTAGCTACGTGTCTTATTTGCTATTTGTGTTTGACATGTCACGATGCCCTGAACTTTCAACTCCTTAT
Organism: Thalassaphorura encarpata; assembly: GCA_009869925.1. NCBI lineage: Eukaryota > Metazoa > Arthropoda > Collembola > Poduromorpha > Onychiuridae > Thalassaphorura > Thalassaphorura encarpata. The sequence goes on from WJEZ01000056.1 coordinate 16,453, forward strand.
CCCTAAATTCTCTAGAAACACACAACGAAAAATATTTTGAGCTGCTACTGGCTGAAATTTGAGAAAATTAAATAATATAGATTTACTCACTTCAATTTAGCAATTTTAGCTGGAATTTGATGCGTAGATTCCAGACAGACAGACTTTTGGCCAATTGGACGGAGAAATATTAGTATAAAAATTACGACGGATGACGGATGAGTGGTAGCAAGCAGTGGTTGATAATAAAATGACGTGAAGTGAGTCAGGCAAGAGCTGAATACAAAAAGAACGATGGATGATGATGGGAGGAAAGGATGAACAACCAGAGTGCAAAATGTAATATTATTTTGTATATGCTGTCTTTGCCGTTATTCTGCCAAAAGTGCTGTTGTATATTTCATGGGAGGATTGGAATTGGATGTGGTGGATGTTTATGTACAGCAGAGCAAAGCAAAGTTTATGCCTTGTTTTATGTGAGTGTAGGTGTCCTAAATACGTCATCAAAATTCAACCCTTCCTTTCCTTGTACTTGCAGCTTACAACTAAATTCTTATGAGCAGGATTTTGCAAAATGGCAAAATTAAATGGCTAGGCTAATTGAATATCTTTATTCCACACGAACTACGATGTACGTAACTTAGTTTGCAATGTGCAACCGGGTAAATGGATCGTTATGGATAGCTTATGCTAATTGCTAATTCTTTGCTATTTAATATCTCTCTTGCATAATTTTAGAGTGATTTAGTCAATTCAAATTATTTATTTGCCAATTCTTGCCTATGTCTTTTTACACAAATATCATTGAATTGAATTGAATGGAACTTATATCCGAACATACAACTGTTCTTTATCTGATTAATTAGCTAATTAAACAACAAGATTTTTCCGGTGGAAGAGGTGCTGGTAGTCCGGCAGCCGAATTCTCCGCCTTCTTCTTCTGATAAATATCCTTGATAATTGTCTGGAATGTCAACTCCACATTTTTAGAGTCAACGGCTGATGTTTCAATAAAACAAAGTCCATATTTATCAGCAAATGCCTTTCCTTCCTCAGTTGACACTTGTCTCTTTTGATGAAGATCTGATTTGTTCCCAATGAGCATGATAACAACATCTTCAGGCGCATTGCCACGAACTACTGGAAGTATGCAAAGCTCAATATTTTTAAATGTGAAACGTCTTGAAATGTCATAGACCAGGATAGCCCCATGAGCCGTACTACTGTATCCGGCTGACAGACTTCTAAATCTTTCATTTCCGGTTGTATCCCAAATTTGTGCTTTTATGTTTTTTCCGTCTATTGCAACTTTCTTTGTGGAAAAATCAACCCCAATCGTCGGTAAAGACGTGAGTTCATTGGAAATGAATTGAGATTTAAGGTTACTTTTCCCAACAGAAGAATCACCAAATAGAACAATTTTAAACAGGTAATCGTAATCGCGTGGATACATTTTCGTAGCAAGAACTAATTGTAAGGCTAAAAAGGAACTAAAATATGAACCTGGCTGAATGACTGAGTATGACCAAGAATGAGTCATGCCAGACCCAAAACGTTTCCGAAGTGTTGTTTACATTTTGTATTAGCCCTAGCTCAAGCCTAGGCGCAGTGTTTTCACAGAATATTATTTATCTGACCACCACAAACATCAGTACTAAGTCTTCGCAGATTTATATTTGCAAATGATTTCTGAATGAATGATTAAACATTAAACTTTCCGCAGTATTCTATTTGATAGCCAAACGTTGTCATCTTCGATCACTCATCATCATTGTTACGAATAGTCATTTCAGAACCAAAAACTCAAGAAGAGTTGAATATACTATGTCATGGTGTCTCAATTCGCGAATTTGCAACCGGGAAAATAGTTAAATAAGAAGTTGGCCATGGCATGACTAGCTTATGCTGACTGCTAATTTTTTGCTATTAAATATTTTTCCTTTTGCATAGTAAAATTTTACCTGAATGAAACTTTTTGTACACCTAACAAAAATTTTACTGGAACCAACTCTTGGAAAATGTTAAAAGTGATTTATTTTCCAATTCTTGACTTTGTCTCTTTTTACAGCTAGTACATTTAATTAAGTTGGACAATCAAGTAACAAGATTTTTCTTGTGGAAGAGGTAGATCTACAGATGCTGGTGGTGCAGTAGTTAAATTGATTTTATTTTCATATATATCCTTGAGAATTGTCTGGAATGTCAACTCCACATTTTTAGAGTCAACTGCTGATGTTTCAATAAAACAAAGTCCATATTTATCAGCAAATGTTTTTCCTTCCTCCGTTGACACTTGTCTATTTTGATGAAGATCTGATTTGTTCCCAATGAGCATGATGACAACATCTTTAGGCGCATTTTCACGAACTGTAGGAAGCATGTACTGCTCAATATTCTCAAATGTCAAACGGTCAGAAATGTCGTAGACGAGGATAGCCCCATGAGCCTTGCTACAGTACGAGCCTAACAGACTTCTAAATCTTTCGTTTCCGTTTATATCCCAGATTTGGGCTTTAATGTTTTTTCCATCTAGCACAACTTTTTTTGTGGAAAATTCAATCCCAATCGTCGGTAAAGACGTGAGTTCATTGAAAATGAATCGAGATAGGAGACTACTTTTCCCAACACAAGAATCGCCCAATAGGACAACTTTAAACCGATAATCGTGAGGATACATTTTGGTAGCAAGAACTGTTTAATTGTAAGACTAAAAATGAACTAAACTATGAATATGACTGTGTGTGACTAAGAATGAGTCAAACTGAGTAGTCTGAAGCGTTTACGAAGTGGTGTTTACATTTTGTATTAGCCCTAGCTGCTGTCAAGCCTAGGCGCAGTGTTCTCACGGAATATAATTTGACCACCACAAACATCAGCACTATAAGTCTGCGCAGATTTACATTTGCATTGGTCTTCGGAATGAATGATGAAACTTTCTGCAGTATACTATCAGCCATCCAAATGTTGTTATCTTCGACTAGTCATCCTCATTCATAAGAATAGTCATTTCGGGATCAAAAACTCAAGGAGAGTTGAAATTACGTCAATGTGTTTCAGTTGATGATATTATTATAAAAATGGATAAACTAGTTGCAGAATTATTCCTAATAACAATTAAATATTTAGAAATATCAGAACACTCAATTAATGACCATGAGTTAGTTTGAATTGTAGTTTTTTTCTTTGGAGATACTACTGTTGCAATTCTTAAAGTATTATTACATCAACTGATAACACAGCACGATTTGTTCGGTGGGGACAAAATTAGGTTTGAGTGTGCTAGATTGGTCAGTAATATATCATAGAAATATCAGAACACTCAATTAATGACCATGAGTTAGTTTGAATTGTAGTTTTTTCCTTTGGAGATACTACTGTTGCAATTCTTAAAGTATTATTACATCAACTGATATCACAGCACGATTTGTTCGGTGGGGACAAAATTAGGTTTGAGTGTGCTGGATTGGTCAGTAATATATCCTTCCTTTTCTGATAAATATCGTGAAGCATTCTCTGAAATGCTGTGTCCACATTAGTAGAGTCCAAGGCAGCAGTTTCAATGAAGGAAAGCCGATGTTTTTCTGCAAATGCCATGCCTTCGTCCGTTGATACATCCCTCGAGTCACGGAGATCAGTTTTGTTCCCAATCAGCACTACAATCGCTTGAGACGTATTCTCTCGAACTAGTGGGAGCCAATAACGTTCAATATTTTCAAAAGTTGAACGTCTAGAAATATCATACACGATCACAACTCCCACTGCTCCGCGATAATACCGTGGCCAGTCAAATCTAGGCCCTTCTCTTTCGGCAGATTCCCAAATTTGAGATTTTATATTTTTTCCATCTATTCCCACTGTTCTTATAGAAAAGTCAATTCCAATCGTAGGTTTGGACCCAGCATTGAATTCATCACGGGTAAAACGAGACATCAAATTAGTTTTTCCAACCCCACAATCACCACTAAGTACAATTTTGAACAAAAAATCGTAAGAATTATTGGAACTCATTTTTTGATTGTGTATTAACTCAAAGAAGCCAACTTAATTAAATTATACGAGTGATCATGCCCATGAATAAGACTAGTTGTAAGAATTTGCATTGATATTGGACGAGTCTGTGCGTGTGTGCAAGGTGAGTCAATTGTTTAGCTAGTTTCGTCATTTCATCCGATCCTATATTTATTAGGAAACTGTAAGCTACGTGCAATAAAATATTTCGTGGAACTGTATTTACCAATTTAATGAACAGACAATCACAAAATATCTATAGTTTAGCATAGAAATACGTCATATGTATAAGTATTCCTCTTATAAAATGTATTCATTCAAATTAAAGCCAATCCTAACTGCGCTTTACTATTTACTATTAGGGTTTTTGCAAAAACACCTTCCAATCGACTGGGCCTGAAATCCAATGTACAAAGGAAATTGCATATTAGCCCGTCTTAAAATCTTAATTATTAGCTTCAAAAATGTAACAAAGGCTTGACAAAATCAAAACAATTTTAATTACATTCGTTTGAGTGTTCAGCAATAATTTCGGCATCATTATGTTTGACTAACTCTTAATGAAAATGCTTTAGTACAAATATGACAAAAATACGTTTAATTAATTGGCAAGCTACATGGAATGCTTTTTGATTACTTGACTGTTTATACTAAAGACACTTCTTTAGTTTTTGAACAGTTAAGGCTACAAGTGCCATGATCTCCGTCAGTTTTATCACAGTATCACTCCGTTCCAATGTAATCAACTAATTACACAACATGATTTGTCCGATGAAGGTGAAGTTGGATTCGGAGGTGCTGGATTGGTCGGGAATATATCTTTCCTCTTCTGATAAATATCGTGAAGAATTCTGCGGAATGCTAATTCAACATTGGTAGAGTCGAGCGCAGATGTCTCGATGAAACAAAGGCCATGCTTATTAGCAAATGTCTTTCCTTCCTCCATCGATACATCCCTTGAGTCACGGAGATCAGATTTATTTCCAATCAGCATTATAACAACTGATTGAGACGTATTCTCTCGAACTTGTGGGAGCCAATAACGTTCAATATTTTCAAAAGTTGAGCGCCTAGAAATATCATACACGATCACAGCACCCACAGCTCCACGGTAATATACTGGAACGATAGATCGAAATTTTTCTTGACCAGCTGTATCCCAAATCTGGGCTCTTATATTTTTTCCATCTATCGCAACTGTTCTCAACGAAAATTCAACCCCGATCGTAGATCTTGAACCAGGGCTAAATTCATCACGGGTAAATCTCGACATCAAATTGCTTTTTCCAACACCAGAATCACCACTAAGCACAATTTTGAATAAAAAGTCGTAAGAATCTTCGGCACTCATTTTACAAACGAATGAATAATTAACTCAAGGAAGCAGCAAACTAATTAAATTAGATGAGTTGTGTTGACTTAGACGAAAAATAATCTACTGTAGGCATGAACCTCTAAACTGAGTGAACATGATGAATATGGTTTGACTACTTACGAATACGAATGGTAAAAAAATAATTGCCATGCAATATTTGCATATTTTATTAAAGCAGTAGTTCCACAGAATAGACGTTTCTACTGTGTTTGCTTGTGAGTGAGTCAATAGGTTAGCTTGCAGAGTATGAGCTGTCACAGATGGTATTTGTTTGATTTATGAATATGACGGAATTTTTCAAAGTCTTTTATCAGCCAGATCCGATCATGTTATCTGGAATTAGTCACCCTTTATAAAAGTAATCCTTTTGCGGTAAATCACTCATGACAAAGAGATTTGCCTGGAAGTATTTTTGAAATGAAAATTAAGCGCAGTTAGGAGTTAAAAATATACATTTAATGAAAAGGCAGTGATTTCATATGTTTTGAAAATAATTCTTATGAGCAAGAGCAGTAGAATTATTCTGGGAGTATTTACATATGAACACATGCTAATTGATTTTACAGGGTGAACCCTTTTTGGGAGGAGCTTTTGTTTTTGTAGGCAATTTTGGAAGAATATTTTGTTTAGTAAATACTGCAGGTTCATTCAAAGCGTTACTTGATTCAATTTTGTAGTAAATATCCGTGAGGACGCTTTGAAATGCTTTCTCAACATTAGTCGTCTCCTTGGCGGAAGTCTCAATGAACAAGAGATTTTGTTCTGTAGCAAATTCTTCAGCTTCTTCCACAGTGACTTGTCTGAGTTCCTCCAAATCGACCTTGTTCCCAATCATGAGTATCACAATATCATCATCTGCCTTATATCGCAATTCACGCAACCATTTGTCAACACTTTGAAATGTTTCATATTTTGTAATGTCATAGACCAGAATTGCCCCAACGATCAACCCATAGTAAGGAGCTCGAATCTCTTTGTGTCTTTCGGACGGATTTGTATTCCAGAAGCGTGCCCTTATGATTTTATTATCCAGTTGAATGGATCGTTGACTTAATTCAACACCAACTCTTCCTTTAGACTCTGAGCGGAAATCACCGCTTACAAATCTAGAGACCAAATTAGCTTTCCCTACTTCTGTATCTCCCAAAATGATAAGTTGGAAGAGCAAGTCATAATTTGGACCAAGTTTTGGAATCACAGGTTTATCCAAGGCAGGTTTCTTGGAAGCAACTTCAAATATATCACAAATAAGGGTATGGAATGCTTTTTCAATATTTTCTGAGTCTACAAGGTCAATTTGAGCAAATTTGAGTCCATTTTGTTGTGCGTATTCTTCTGCTTCAGTGGATGGCACCGTAACCGGGGACTCAGGTTCTGGTTCTGATTTATTCTCAATCCCAACTAGCATGACGATTGTAGACGGATCAGAAAAATCACGAAGGTCTTGAAGAAGTTTTGGAATATTCTGAAATGATTTAGAATCTGACGAGTCGTACACAAGAACAGCACCTTGAGCATTGCGATAGTATGAAGGCATCAGAGTTTTGAATCTCTCTGTAACTCCACTCGTATTCCAAAATTGTGTTTTGATCAGTTTTCCATTCATTTCATGTGAACTCGTTTGATTAGAGTCAGGACCAGTGAAGGCATGGATGAGACTATCGACTTGTGTCTCTAAACTCCCAGTCACGACAATGTTGAAGAGAAAGTCATGTGAAATACTTTCACTCATTCTGTCTGCTGCTGCTGCTCTAAAATGAAGAAAAAATAAGTTTTTGCTAATGCGTATATAAATAATTTGCTTAATAATGATCCAAACTATTTTACCTTCATCAAATGATGGAATCAATATCAGAGTCGCAATTTCAATTTGTGTTTTTCACTCAGATCCAAACTGCCAAAGCGAATAGAAACTCATTATAAAGTGCCTTCGTCTTCGCTTAAAAAAGTCGGAATAGAATACTAAGAAAAAGCTCGACTCTAAACGAGCTTATGGGATAAAATTCGAAAACACACAGATATAATAGGCAATTAAATCAAGTCATTAATGTTCCAATCCAATCCATTAGTCATTAGTCAAGTTCGTAAACAAAATGGCTCAAATGGATTCTGGTACAATGTCTTTCTCTTTTGTGCTGTGCTTAAAATTATTTTGGAAAGTTCGCAATTCGCAAAACTCAATACAAGAAGAAGTGCGTCAACAGAAAATGTTTATATCGTGTGTCGTGTCTTCTCTGTCGATGCCGAACTGACTTGTTCAAATGACCAAAAGGGAAAGTAGACAATCCAAATCCTCACATTTACTTTGATATAACTCTAAATTTAGACAATTGATTTTTACCTGTGGAAATTCGTATTCCATAATAAATACGAAGGATTTATCCGTACTGTACTACTACTAGCCAATGAACTTGAAATACGTGTGTACAGTGCAAGGTAAATGTTTGTGGGCACAAGTATCGAATTTCTTCCCAAATTAAAACCCACCGCAGTAGTAATATAAAACCCGGAGAAATTATTATGCACACTAAACTAAGCTGCCCTGTCAAAATTCTCACCTGTTAGGTTCTCTGTATGCTGAACGGATGCCTCCGAATTTCTACTCGTGTTAATTTGTCTTAAATAAACCACACAATACACATGTGTGTATTTGCCAGGCTAAGCTAAGCTGTTTCGATTCAAATGTGGTTAATAGATATAAAAACCCTGGATAGGCATGGTAGAATAAATTATGAGGGATTGTAATGCATTTAATGATGGGTGTTTCATCGATATCATTTAATACGCGAATATCATATCCGCAAAATAAAGATAAGTCTAGGTCCAGGTGGGCTCGTGGGCTGGTGCGGTAACATACTGCAAAAATAATTTCTGGATTTATATAGACAAAGTTATCACACCGTGAAAATATTCATCTTTCATATGGCCTTTGCCAGAACGGCGAAGCTTTAGTTTGCTATGAATTAATGATTTTTTTTTTCACTTTGCCCTGCTCAATTCTCTGTCTTCTCGTAAATTTTCATCCCAACACGTGTCACCAAACTACTAGTACTAAACTCATTATTTTGGCTACTGCATCAAAGGTTGACCGAACCGAAACTAAAACCGTAGCAACCAACCTAATTCGAAAAAATCTCAGAACTTGTTCTTTATTTCAGCAAAATTTGTACATTATTTCCTCAATATCTTTAATAGCTCAACATAAATTAACTAAAATTAATTTGTCCCAATTCAAGGGGTTGTATGACGTAATAAGTTAAACTGCGTCGATTCGAGATTTTGGAAAGCAGATGCAGAACAGAACGAGAAGAAAGCAAAGTCAATGGTTGACATTTGAAACTTTCTATTTAAAATGGGAAATGTTATTAGCTATAACTAAAAGGTCTTGAAAATTGTTTAGTAGTCAACGTATTACACTTTAGCCCTATGCCTATGCTGTGCTATCCTCCCAGTTAAAACTGATGAAAGTTTACCTTAATCAAAAATTTAATTATTCATAAAATAATCATTCAATTAGTCTCAACCCTCAAATATGGATTTTAAGTTGAACTACATAGATAAAAATATAGGTCATTTCACTGGTGCTATGTTAACCCATATTCCCATATATGCCTTAGCCTTGTTCTTTTTATTCAGATTTTTTACAGTTAACCCTAACAAACTTGACCGAATAGAAAAGCTACTAGCTATCTATCTAAGGAAGACTAGCAAAAACTACTTTTTTTTTATAAAAAAGAGCAAAAGTAAATTAAAGTCCATAACCTCGGTGCCAGGCTACTGGTGCATGTTTCTGCTCTCTGGGCATTGTCCAATTTTCAAATCTAAATGCAAATGCAAGTAAAAGTAAAGTCAAAAAGACAAGACAAATCCCACCAAGACGGACCTAACACCGAACCGAAAGTGAATTCATTTTGAAATGTAGATAAACAAGGGAAATACAAAATGGGACCACAAATGCAATGCATGGCAAAAATTGCCCTAATGCAATACCCCACGTGTGTGTTCTTCTTTGTAGCCTATTGCCTTGCCTTGCCATTGCAGCCTTTTAGCCATACTTTTTTTTGTCCCGCCTAGCCCTGCCTTGCTTTGCCTTTTGGATGACTAGGCTAAATTCTGCTCTTGCCGTAAGGAGGGTTTGGTCGGTCGGTCGGTCGGTCCATGTCATGTCCATATTTTTCTACGACCAAGAACCCGGCGGTTCTTGAATTCTCGGTTTAGAGACACCATTGTCGCTCCTCTCGCACTTTACACACATATACACAGGCACGACTACGACACAATTTCCTATCTCTGCCAGCCAGGGTCCTTCTCTTACTTCACTTTGAGACTCAACTCACGTCTGGTCTGTTTGTGTATTTGATTGTACATTTTTAAAACGACGACGCTTGGATTTGGAAGAAAGAAAAAAAAACTAACGCTTGCCTGAATACTGCAACTGCAACTTGTGATAAGTGACTGACTCAACTAGCCAACGCCAAGCAACTTCTCAGATCGACTGACCACGCACGACGTCAACAACAACATACATAGAAAAATTATATTTTTGAGGACAGGGGACACATTTGATTGTTTTTAACGTTAACGTAACGTCAGAGTTGTTGATTAAGGATTTTCTTGTCATTTTGAAACTTAACTTGTTGTGTCGTTTGTTCCTTTGTTCGTGTGAATAATTAATTTTGTCTTCGCTGCTGCCTACAATCCACTTGCTGCCTTGCCTTCCTTTCGACTTAATTATCGCCGTCAACGCCTAGCTGCCTACGCCAACGCCAAAGCCAACTAACCTTTGTCCTCCTGACCTGTGACATACCTGATTGAATTGATACCTGTGCTCTGTGCTCCAACTCCAGCCAAACCATAAGTCAACTCAAGTATCCCCAAGAAAAAAAGATTTGGAAAGAAAATTACTTGAATCCTAATATTTGGAACAAGAGATGGTCATGGAAGAAGTTACTGCCAAGGTGAGTCACCGCGTGGACGTTGAGAGCACTGGGGGTGGAGGAGGAGGCGGAGTAGGCCTTGCCCTTGGTGGTGGTGGAGTCAACAACAATAATGTCAATTCGGCCTCAGCTGGTGGAGATGGGACTTTGGGAGGAGGTGAAGGGGTTGGTGGTCCCAACAACATGAACAACAACAACAATGCGGGAAGTCAATCTACTGGAACTTCCAACTTTTATGTCATCGGGTTGGAATTTGTTAGGCAATACTACACGGTTCTTCATCAAGGGCCTCTCTACCTCCATCGTTTCTACTCTGAGGACTCTTCTTTTGTCCATGATGACTCTCGAGGTAAGTTTTCTAGCACTTATCTATGTTAATTCGTAAATTAATTAATTATTAAATTAAATAGTTGTCTATGGACAAGGGGATATTCGAGAGAGGATTCAACAACTCAATTTTCGAAATTGCGTGGCCAAGATTCTTCAGGTTAGTTACTAATATTAACTTATAACTTGACAATATGGTATGACAAGTATTGACTTTTAAGTCTTTAACATTGCGTCATTTACTTATGTCTTAGGTGGACTCCCATGAGACCTTGGGAGACGGTGTTGTCATCCAAGTCCGAGGTGAGTTGTCCAACAATGGTCAACCAATGCGTCGCTTCATGCAAACGTTTGTCCTTGCTCCTCAATCTCCGAAGCGCTTCTACGTCCGCAATGACATCTTTCATTATCAGGTACGTGTGTCATTTTTTATAATTTACAAGAATTAAAACTCAATTTACACATTAAATTTTGTCTCTGTTAGGACGAGGCTCTTCCAAAGGACGACATGAAGACAAGCAGCCCGGTTGACTCTAATCTGACCCAAGAGGATGCTGAGGAAAAGAGCGATGAGGAAATTGACCTCACTGAAGACATCTCCCTCCCAAACACCGTTCATTCGAATGAAGAGGTCGAAGGTGAGCGTCGCTCTGACCTTCTCTTGGCTGTGGCTGAGACCATTAAGCAAGAACCAGTGGTTTCACCCCCAGTGGCTGAAGTCAGCATTCTGGATAGCAAATCTGATGAAGGTTTGAAAATTGAGAATGAGGGCGGTCCAAGGAAGACATCGCATGGGTTTTTGATTACCTCTTCTGGTGAATCTGATTCTGCTGCTGCTGGGCGTGGAGCACCCCCACCACCAAAGCAGCAAGAACAAGAGCCACAACAACCTCCCGTCAATGCTGTTCCAACTGCAAAGACCTATGCGAATCTTTTCAAGAATGACCTTCCTCCAACCCAAGCATCTTTCCCAGCTCAAATTAATCGTAACCCTTTCCCTAATCCTCCGGTCATCAAGAAAGAACCTAACACCAGCCCTGGATCTGTAAGTTTGCAAAAGTTTTTTTTACCTGTTCAATTTAATTTGACATTTTAATTGTTTAGAATGAAACCGGTGGAAGCGATGGTAGTAGCTTGAGGTCTCCACCAAATGCATCTCCACAACCGCCTGCGTATGATGGAGGACGAGGATTACCACCAAGGGGTGGAGGATATGGAATGGGCTATCGTGGTACTGGTACGACATATCGAGGTGACAGGGATAGACGAGAGAATCGGGAGCGCCTCACGTCTCGCTCAAGCACTGTGAACGACGATACAGGAAGTATTGATGGGGATCGTCGTCCAATTAACACCTATCCGGACACTCATCAACTCTTTGTGGGAAATCTACCTCATACTGTCACGGCTGAAGAAATCAAGGTAATATTTCCTATTTTATTATCGTGATTTAATTCGTCATTTCTGGGTTTCTTGTGTTGAAACTCGTGAGGAAAGAATAACTTGCTAAATTATTTTTACATAGATTAGGGAAATTGGGAATATTACTCAGAACTTCTAACTTATACGTTTCATTACTTGATTTCAGGGAATTTTTCAATGTTACGGGAAAGTGGCGGAAGTTAAGATTTTGAGACCAAATCAGAAGAAAGCTGGAACTACTGTACCCTATTTTAGTTTTGTTGTCTTTGAAGAAGCCTCCGCTGCTCAAAATGCGATTCATGAGAAGGTAAATTAAATAAAAATGAACCAAATGGGACATTTCAAGAATTTTTTTGAATTGTGTAATTATTTTTCCTCAGAGTAAGATAACGATGAAAATGGGTGACGGTACAAATCGTCGTTTGAACGTTGAAGAGAAACATGCACGTGGGGATGGTTCAGAGCGAAGTTTTAGCATGGGAGGAGGAAGCAATGCTGGAGGTTATCCACCTTATGTACCACGTGGGGATAGTTCCACCAATATCCCAGGAGAGAGACAAGGAGGAGGATTGAGCGGTGGTTCAGGCGCAGGAGGCGGTGGTAGTAATAAATCATATGGTCCCCGTGGAGGTGGAAATAATTCTGGTCGAGGAGGAAATGCCGGTGGAGACGTTGGGATTAGTTCTAGTAATAGTGAAAGAGGCGGCGTCGGTCGTGGAGGCGGTGGCGGCCCAGGTCAAGGTCAAAGTTCAGGTGGCGGCGGACCTGAACAACATCGTGGTGGGGATCGCGTTCACCCTCGTACCCATACAAGAACCTTCCGTGGCTCAAACCGTGGAGGAGGGGTAGGGGAACGAGGTGGAGGTCAAACTAGTAGCGGCGGCGGCGGCGGAGGTCCTGGTGCTCGGTAGAACGTAACCTCTACTTACTTAATCTTAATTAATTATTAAACAATAAAAATTATAACTTAACGCCCTTCATGATAATATCTGTAATTAAAAATGAATTCATTATCTAGTGTAATAATTGTAATTTCAAAGGAAGAGGGTGAAATTTAAAGGAAAAAAAGCTTTGATTTGAATGAAGCTTTAGAGTCTACACAAATTTAAACTACTACGTACGTAGGATTAAGGTTCAAAGGATTATCGCTTGTTAATTAATGACAAACGTAACGCCATATTATTTAGTGAGTATTGAGAAATGAATGGTTTCTTTGGTTGGAAGAGTGAGGGAAAAAATTCGGTTTCGAAGTTGTTGTTTAGTATAAATTTTAATTAGGTTCAAATTAAATTAAACTTACACATGACTGTAAACGCGACTACAATTACTACGTACGGTACGACAACACGGCTCCAGCAGAATGAGTAAATATTATACAATACAATAAACCTATTCTTAGTAAATCTAATCACTCCGCTAAAAATGAAAAAAACACAACCTTATTATTACAAAAAACATTAACATAGTAAACCTTCAACAAAACAAACAACAAAAAAGTATTGATTAATAAAAACATGCAACTTCATTCTTCTTTTCAAAATTTTGATTTGTCCAAATTTATTTTATTTGTATTCGATTGGGATTTTATTTGAATTTAATAAATTTAGGGTTAAAACTAGTAGTTAATGAATCCGGCCAGAAGTGAGTTTTCTCTTGGGTGAACTTTTTACACTTTTTTGCAACAATGAAATTGAAATCATCACGCGTGTCGATATAACGCTTCTTTATTTCGCCCTTATCGTTTTTCAAGATCGCGTGTTCTGTTTGATTGACATTTTTGTCATTTGTCACAATGGGTGATGAGTTGTACCTCTGTAATTTCATTGTTGGAACATGAACATGTCACGCCGGGTTGAGCAGACGTAAGAAGGAAAGCAAACATGTGGCAATTTCATAATGAGAAATTATGAGGCATAAAAATCGGTAGCTTGGATCTGCGTTCAAGTTAAAATCAGTGCGATCTTAGAAGAGGTGTGTTAATTTTTTATCCTTCCTTACTTCCACTTCCGCATTGGCTTTGAATTGTAATCTGAAATGAAAATCGGACACCGAATCAGTTCGGTTAGAACGTTTGGTCAGTCCATAACAAATCTCTACCTTCTGATCCTACTCTTGAGCAGTAAACATCAAAACATCACCTGTACTAATTTTGTGATTATTTGGCCCATAACAATTAAAATGTTACTCAGGATCTATCTTCCAGTTATATTTTTTGGAATAACCGTTGTTTTTGGAAGTGAATTTGTAGACGAATCAAGCGATAATGATGGTAACGATGACACACACTTGCAATTAGAGATATCAGCAGCAGCCTCATCGGATGACGATACAAGTCCAGCCAAAGAAAGTGAACCGAGTATTGGGACCGGAACTGGAAGTAGTAACAAGAATGAAGTGGAAATCTACTCTCATAGCAAAGAAGTATGTTCAAAAAATACTTTAACAAATAGAGTCGAGTAATGTTTTTCATTGTTGACTTACAATGAAAATCATTATTAGTAGTTAGCAAATTCTCTTTGGATTGTTTTAGGCCTACTATAAATATATCTGACACATTTTTATTTTAAATCTAAACAATCCTTCTTTCATTTTTTTTCGAAATTAAAGCAGCAACGACAAGAACGAATGGAAAATGAGATGCGAAAAGGAAAAGGATACAAGAAGGGCGGTGGTGGAGGAAAAGGCGGAGGGATATCAGAAGAACTATGCAAGAAATTTCTGTATATTTTGCCTGTATTAACGGTTTTGCCGATATTGTTCCTCATATGGAAAACCCCACGGTATGAATCTTATCATACTTACAGCCCTCATGGCCATGGCGGAGGACACCATCACGGAGGACATGCCCATCATCACAAGGGTCACCATCTTCAAGATTATTACAAGAAACTGGACGAAAATGTATTTGATTTTTATCGTCAACCATTGCCTGAGCAGGGAATGCCAGCATAGTGACAATTTTCACTAAATGTGTTAATATTTTATGAGTAAAATTGTATTTAATACTGAAACAATTGACAAAATACACGAATAATTCATGCTATAGTGTTATTGTGGTGAGGAATTTGTACGATGTGGACTTGTGTCATTTTCTTGTAATGGAAGTGAAACTTCTCCACTATTAGTGCTACTGCTGCTAGAATGCTTCAAGCGATTCGAAATAATATAAATATTCCGATTTCTTGATTCTCCGTCTGAAGAAGTGTCCGTACATGTCGTGGCCACAGAATCAATGCTCTCATTCTTATCATTTCCAGTGTAGTTGTTATTGGCAGAATCAGACACTGAGCAACAAGATCGTTTTCCTTTCACGGCTCCTACTAGAGTTTGTACATCTTCATAATTATTATTGTTCAAATTTTTGTTTGCATTTATCGAAACCACGTCGAGAGCCAATGTATGGAGGATTTGTTGAAATTCTATAAATTCAGGGCGTTGAAATTCTAACTCCATTCTTCTTTGGTGAGCTCGGTCCCGAAGCTCCAGAATTTCAAGAGCAGTTAGACCCGCGGTATTGTTGTTATTATCAGAATTTCCATTGGCTGCACTAGCATTGTTGCGATTGCGACTGCGATAAGATCGCCCGAGGGCGACGTCTCTATCCCGAACTTCTTGAGCAATTGCATGATCTTGTGGAGACATGGGAACAATCGTAACAATGTAATTCCTAGTTTTCCAGTCTCTGTACACTTGGAGGTGAAATCTAAAATAAAATTCATCATGCTGTGCTAAATTATAGTATAAAAGATTTATCGAAGGCTTAATTAATTAAATTTCGAACTTAAAAGCCACGACGACCCAGACAAAATACGCTGCGATCAAAGTTCCAGTCAACGTTAGCAAACCGACTGAAGTCCAAGCAGAATTCGTTCCATCTGCATATCTATTATAATTATGATTCCTGAATCGCATCTTTTGTATAGCTGAGTCATCCGTTGGGTTATGCATCGAATTTGGCCTGCGTGGCTCCTTTGAAAAAGTTTAGTAGAAAATTCCTTTAAATTTTAAATTAGACGGAAGGGTTAAATTGAATTGCAAGGCAACCTGTTCAAAAGTGTAATGCTGTGCTCCCAAAACACAGAGCCAAGCTGAGACTCCAGCCAAAGGGGTTAGGATACAAAAACATGCCAAATCAAAAACAAAATTTCGAGTATCACCCGGGGACTGGGGATGACGGAGCCAATGGAAAATACTACTGCAGCCAGAATACTGGACCGAGAATATTAATATTTTAAAATCAAAGGAAAATACTGAAACTTCAAATGTACCTTGGGCTGTCGTTGTGTCACATATTCATAACCACAAATTTCACAGTGGTTCTTTCCTGTAAAGCATACAAAAAATTCCGAATAGGGTTATTTATCACGCCAAAAAACCCTGAAGTTGGAAAATTCGCTAATTTTCTCACCAGATTCACCAAGCCAATGTTCGAGGCAACTCAGGTGCACCATGCCCATTGTTCCTAAGAAAATGAACTATATTTTTAAAAATTCAATAGATTTTTCAATTTTTATTTTTAATCCAACCTTTACAAAGGCAGGGTGAGGACAAAACGAGTTTACTAGGATTATCATGGCAAATTCGACAGTACTCGGTTGAACTATCTTTACTCGCAGATACTTTAGCTGGGGCTTTCTCATCGGCATCGGTTTCTTCATCATTGTTATTATTGTCATTGTTGATACTGGCATATGCTCCTTGTCGCTGAACGTCTACTTTAGAAGTGCCAGACGAACGTGGAGGAGTTACAACGGATCGGACAGTTTCACTCCCAAATTGAAAGATATGATTCACCCTATTCTTCCTCTCTTCTTGTCCAAAAGTATTTGGCAAAGAAGTTTTGGAGGATGGACCACGAATTTTATTTTCATTCGTAGTCTCAAAATAATCTCGAATGGCATGGGTTCTTTGTTGCATGGATTCTTGACTGTTGGGTGCAGTTGAAACGAATTTTAAAACATCTGTAGTTAGTTTTTAAGCCTTAAAGTTATAAATACCTTGACCCTGTCTCCTCATCAGGCGCGGGTGCGACAGGGACTCCTCTTTTTGGAAAATAATCTCGAAAATTTATTTTTGAACTTTTCTTGGACATTTTCGAGAATTAATGGATTAAAGAAAGTAGAAACCAAAAATGCAACCACAACGTAACGTGACTAACTTTGTGCGATACTATTATATTACATTACGACTAAATTAAATTGAACTGTTTAAATACATGGTAATTTTGATAACTATACAAGATACAAAATATTCCTGGGTTATGTCTTTTCCATAGAATAATTTCGCTACGAGGAAAAATCAAGATTTGATTTGCATTGAAACTTTAGTGTCGTTAAGGCAATTAGAAATGAAGCCATAAATGCGGTGCAGTATTCTATAGATTGTCGATGATTGTGTCCATAACAGGAGCAGTTTGATGCATTGATGAAAATCATTTGGAATCGAAACGGATACTTTATTACTTTTACAAGAATTTATTTTGTATGACCACGCTGGTTAGGTCTGACGCAGTTTGGTACAATTAAGTTAGTCCACAGAGTTGGCAAGTTTTTCTAATGCATCACGTAATCATTATCAAATGGACCAGCAAAATTATTCATTTATTACTGGAAGATGCAAAAAGTATGCTTCGATTAAAAATTTCGGTTGAATTAGCTGAAGCGTCTAGTCTAGTCTGACTGATATGCATCAAGGCAATGAATTGGCGCCTAGATAGTCGCACTAAAAAGGAATTTTTTCACACGAGCTCATCCCATGCTATTGCTATTGCTATGCTTCCTGCTCACAAAGCAAATCCGTACATATTTTATTAGTGAGAATGATTTGGATAGGTGTGGAGCATTGTGCATGCATGCTTCATGCAGGTGTGTCTTGTCGGGTGGACGGTGGATGGATGGACAATGGACACACACACACACGGAAAAGAGATAAAAATCACGACTGGAGAACGTGGACGAACCTTTGCCTTGGTTTCGTTCTGGACGGGCTTCTCCGCAGTTTCTTTCTTGTACTCGTAACGCAACAGACAGACTGTTGAGATTACATGATTTGATGTTGTGTACGTACTACATTTTAAACACTAATGAGACGGCCACGCCAAGGATCATTTGTGACAAGTAATGTCATTGGGAATTGGGATATGAAATGTGAGTGAGAATAATGTTATGATTCATGTTCAACCAAGTTGTTGATAGTCCTTAGGTTGCATAATTCAATTAGGCTAACCCAAGTCTAAGTGGATGCTCATTCATAAATTTGCAAACATTTCCATAGCACGCGGGATTCACGAGAAGGCAGGAGTGCATGGCATTTGCAGAAACTCAATTACATCTGCAAAACAGCGTGGCTTGAGGTCAAATTCCTTGCAAATAAACAAGTCTATTGAAAGAGGATGAAAAAACTTCACAAATTATCAAAGCAATGAAGTTTGAATAAGTAAATTTTCCAGGTAGATGGTTAAAAAATTAGACAAAGTTCACAAAACTTGAATCAAAACTTGAAAACTTGAGGTGTGAATTTCTGAATTTAAATTACCAATTTTTTCCTACGATTTTGTCTTACACGAACCTTGGATTATGATCTGAATCGTACGTTAAAACTAGTGTCTACGGCTCGTTTCGTTCCAAATTTCAACCTTTGCCCTGCCCTACCTCACCGAAGTACGCGGTCCGTCGGGCGACAATTACACAGAATCTCGTGTTTACTAATGATCTATGAGCTGAGCTCTGAGCCCTCGACTACTTTTTACTTGACAAAGTTTAGAAATAAATTTGAACTTTAGACTCACACCCGACATAGCATGACAGCCTGCCGGCAAAGCCTGAGTCTGTGTCTGTATTAGCTTTGCATTGCATCAGAGCAGCATTATTAGTTTAGCCACTTAAGGTAATGTCGTGATAATTTAGTATATTAACACTTTTGCGTAGTAGAGTGAATTCCTCGTACAGTAGCACTCGACTCAACTCAATTGACACGATTTATTTATTGCTGTTCTTATCTGTCACTGTTCAATTTATCTCATAATAATAATTAAATAAAAAAAACTAAACTATAGATGACAAGATTGGTTGACAATGATTCCTATTTGAACCGACAAAACACCAAAGAACGGTACCGGAAATTAAAGATCAATTCAGGATTAGGACAGATACACTAGCTTTTCCATTAAGTACTAGCCTTGAATCTTATAAGAACGTCTTACTTGACTAATTATGATTAAGGCGCAATTCAATTTGGAAGAATTATTTCTGAACTCTAGTTCAAGGTTGAGGCTCTTTACTTCTGGGCTAAATTTATGTAAGCATAATCATAAACGTGTCCAGGACGAAGAATAAATATTTTGATGTGTTCCGTCAGTGGATGTCCATGTGGATCTTGTCTGCTTCCCATGTGCGCACTGATGACTGAGTGCAAAAAACGCATCATAATTAAATTACGCAACTTTTCATTTGCTTAATTTGCCGGCTCCGGTGGTTGATTTATATTTATGGGACAACAGTAATACGGTCAGTATTCAATGGATTTTTCATCTCAATTTCTGTTATTAATAGAATATGAATTTAATAAAACGATCTTTGTTCTGTAGAATTGACACTACCATGTATTCTGGTATATTTCCAGGTGTAATTTAGACCTTGGAAGTGATTGGACATCATATCGATCTTACTCTATATTTTTCTATAGGAAACTGCAACTGCAATTTCAATCGCAATGCACCAAAACTTCCTGACTGCATTGCATGTGGGTCGCAAAGGTAAAGGTAGATCGGTTTTTCCTGTGTAGTATGTGTATTAAAAATCGTTGATGGAATCTTTGGTCCAGTGGCACAATTCCAGCTTGTTTACCCCAACACCCTTACATAGTAGACTCTGCAAAAATTAATCATTCTATTTCAATTTCACCTCACTTCCTAAACGACAATCTCCATTCTAATTCGTCATTTAAAATTGGTTTTGAATTCCTAGATTTGAAGTACGAAAGAAGGCGTCCAAAGACCTAGCGTTTTAGCTAATTATTTCAACCAAAATTCTGAAATTCCTGTACGGGTATTTACTTAGGGCGGGGTTTAATTAATAAATTATAAATTTTTTGATTGAATTTCGTAATAATAGCCTTGTGCGCATTTCGTCAGGTGGGCTCTAACACTACACTACACTACACTACTCTACGTGGATTTTGCGAAACGAACTTGTCCAACTTCACTTCACACTAATTGATTCCAGATTTCCAGTCTAGCTACACTTTGTACATACTGGAGATTTAGGCCTGGCCTGGTCCTGACTTTCCGTTTACTTTCAACGTTGAGCATAGTCAGTCATACCCGTACCGTAGCCTAGAGTGGAATCCGCACTTACACTCTACTTCCAGTCGAGCCTCAGCCTTTGCCAAGTCAAGACGTGCGTATGAGCTAAAGCTAAAACAAAACATAAACACACATTTCCTCTTATTCGGCATATTGCATATTGCTCCGACTCTGCGTCCAGCTATTGCAAATTGCAAGTGCAAAAACTGTCAAAATATCGAGTAACAGGAAAATAAGTCAATAAAAGGACAATAATTTATTTAATTGCTTAATTTCCGTGTTTGAGTTTGCGTTTACGTTTTTACCTGGGGTGTTGAGAGATAAAAAGACTATGGCATCTACGGAAAGGAACAATTCTGACCCATTGGCAGGTATTGTGGTCAACGAGAACGAACAAGACATTGAAAGTGTTCAAGATGCTGCTGCTCCTTGGAATCATTGGGAAGGTCCACCCAAATCAGGGTTATATGATCCAAGTTTAGAGAAAGATGCGTGTGGAGTTGGATTCATTGTTAGCATTGAGGGAAAATCATCGCATAAGGTAATTATTAACAAATTATACATTATAAATTAAGAAAGTAGGTAATTTCGTAAAGTCTCACTTAGGAAAGCTAAAATATGTAAGCTCTAAGCACCTCCTGCTTGATATTCCGAGTACTTTGTCTACTTAAATTTGAATTATATGGTGTTAAAACAAAAATAGAGTTCAGTTTAGATATTTCTGGTAGAGATGGATTTTGCTTACGTTTGCTAATTTGGTGTTCATTCATAAAAGCAAAAAATTGTCTCACTCTCAGTCTCAACCTAGCTAATTCCAGTTAAGCTGCTAGTATTAATTCATGTTGTGACCTTTGCTCCCTATGAACGAGAAGGATGGGGTCGTGGGAATTTTACGACCTCTTGTAGCTCAAGAAAGGCTTAATGGACGTTAAAAATTGAACTAGTTTCCGTTCGTTCGCTCGTCCTTAATCTTGAGTGAATGAATAAGACTAGACTACAGACTAAACTAAACGAAACTATAAAATCTGCTATGCTAGCATCTGGCTAGGAATAGAAGTGGTAGACACAATCATTAGTTTTCCTCATCTGTTCATTCTGCAATTCTGCTGCTGCTAGCAAGAGGTTCCGTTCTTTTGACACTTTTTCTTATCACCATTAACTAAGAATTAATCTTTACCAGACACTACTCGAGCGATCAGGTCAAATTCCATATTATGTATCATGTGTCTGACTCTGATCTGTTAGCCGGTCACACACAAATATCTGTGTCAAAGAAGGTTCAATTTTTTTCAACCCTTCTGGGGTCATTTGTTGTATTGTTGTTGAAGATAAGATAGATCCATTAGGGCTTTGCCATTGGTACCTATAAAGACCGTGACCGTAGTAGATTTGTTGATAAGTACTTTTCCGAGAACGATGCAAATAGGATGGGAATCCCTAACCTTGTCCTTTCCAACAGGAAAGCAAAGCCAAGCAAAGCAAAGTGCATTCAAATTTTCCTTGGTATTTTCCAGGAAATCTTAATAATAAATTATAACTCTGGGTGAGTGAACCCATGCCCTGACCGCCGGCTCAGTATTATTCCGTAACTCTTAACTGTTTCTATCTTAATCTGTTTTTACCTGGTCGTCCAAACATTCCATGATAAATGACAAATATGCTCATGACGAATATTGCGCTCAGTAGCCAGTTCCGTAGTGAATGCACAAATTAATATGCGAATTTAACCCTCTCAAGAATTGCACGGGTATCACTAATCTTCTTCAGATGTGGTTTGAATTTTTGAGTTTGGCTTTCCATGGGTCACCGGTATGATAGGCTTACAAAGAAAAGCCACTCAAACGGGTCATGTCTGGTGGTTTAATTAACCCGAAGATTTACCTCTAGTAGCATACGCAATGTTAAAACGGATGCAACACGTGTGTTTTGAAAGAAAATGCTTCGCCCTCTAAAAATATCACTTAGCCAGCAAAGCAGCTGCATGTAAAAAACATTACTACTGTACTTTGATATGGAGTTTCCTTCTGTTCTATCCCAATTCACATTCTCACTCACTTGGCACGTGCTCCCTGTGTGGTTGTCTATGCCGTGCCATATCAAATTCTGCCAGCTTAGCCCAGCCTAGACTAGAGCAGCGAACCCTTCTATCATTTCATACGCATAGGTTTGGTCGGGTCGGGCTTCTTTAGTTTCATTAAAGAGAGAAAGTTTTGGCACAAACTCATTTGATGCAATAGCCTGCCCTGCCCACGCTGGCAGAGAAAGTAAAGTGAAGAAAGTTCAAAATGGGAAGGCTTATAGCCTTGGTCTCATTGTATTTCTTATGTGATGTCGACGTCGCCGGATTGACGTGACGTAGACAGTACAGGCCACAGGCAGATCGCAGTTGTCACCTATCCGTTGGATCGAATAGAAACAGAGACAAAGACAAAATGAAAATAACAGAAATGGCATCATTTATCACATTTCTAGCGATTTGCAACTACAACTTAACGTAATATTGTGTTATTGCTTTTATTTTTGCTCCTAAATCATGTTTCTTTCCATATTTTTGTTATTATTACGGTATATTATTATTTGAATCAACTTTGCAAACATAACGTAATACATGCCGGAATGCCATGCCTTGGCGTTATCAGGCAAAGCAAAGCGTAAACATGAATGGTTCCTCCGTTCAAGACACTTCCATTTCCAAGTTCTTCTGCCTTGAACCACTAATTACACATGAGATTATGAGTGCAAGCAGGCAGGCAGTCGTGTAATTGAGAATTGTAATGTAATGGAGGGGTTACACTTAGCCTCAGTTGAGGTCAGGGATGTGAGAAATTGACGGACAGAGATTATTTTTTTCGGCTGTATGCATATCTGCCACTGCCACATCCAACGTCCAACCTTCTTGTCATTCTCACCATGTTCCTTATGAAACGTCTTTATCAACTCGTTTATAGCTGTAGCTATAACCCATTCGATTTTGATGAGACATTTGAGACATAAATACAATATTCTTATCTCCCAAAGTGTTCGAGTCAACAAAATTCGGTCCAGTTCATTTCATTGAGTTGAATAACATCTCATTTTAGAGAAGGATATAAGAATAGTCCTATTCATACATTCTGAATCTCATAATATTAATGCAATGCAGACAGGAGTTAAATAATCCTTGTTTACTGAATTCTGCCTGCCTTCCGTTCTTGCTTTCCGTCTTGGACCAAAAGTCCAAGTCCAAGTCTATTTTCTTAGTGCTTTTTTTGATTATTTTTATACATTTGTTTTGACAAGTTTGGATTTCAGTTAAAAATATGTCTTGGTTTGTTATTTTCCCGTAAAAACAGAAAGATAAGGGAAAAAAGCAACTGAGCTAAGCCAAAAGCCAGTAGCAGAAGTATTTTTCCTATGTAATGCAATAATCTGTTTCTGTTTTTGAAGCTCATGCCGTTATTACTGTCCACACATGTTAATTGCTTCTCTTGTTTTTCTCCCCCATAGATTCTTCGAGATGCTGAGACATTGGCCTCCCGCATGGTTCATCGCGGAGCCTGCGGTTGCGATAATGACACTGGAGACGGAGCCGGGGTCATGACTGCAATCCCACATGATTTCTATGTGAAAATTCTCAAGTAAGCCTAATGAAATAGAACCCTTCGATATAAGTACATATAGAAAATCTTGAATTCGAAAACAAATCAGCTGACTTGACACTCCTTTCCTTTTCATTCATGTGAAAGTTTTGTCATAAGATTTTTTAACCCACGCTTGACTTTAGTGCAAAGATTACTGCAGTAATTACTCGTATTCACTCTCACATGATCGATTCTCAAAATATTAGCAAGTACCTTGATCTGTCACACTTTTAACAAAACGTTACGTCTACGTAGTCGCCACGTTTAATCCGATTTTATTTTTGAATGACAATACAATGCTGATGCTGATACCGGCGTGACGTAAGAGCGTGCCAAGATTTTTGCTTGCTTCCTTCATTCTTTCTCCTCCATGCATAAATTATATTTGGCAATCTTATCTTCTGTCTTTACAGGGAACAACAAGGAGTGACACTTCCAGATGTTGGGCATTATGCGACTGGAATATTTTACATGGATAAAACTCATCATGACGAGAGCGAAGGACTTTTTGCAGAGCTCGCTCGGGAATGTGATCTCAAGGTACGGTACACAACTTTAATAATTTAAAATTTAATCTTGTTATTGTGCAATGCAAAGTCCTTGGAATGCATGCACTGCTAATGTTCCAAAGATCCTCAAAAACAAAATCATTCTCCATCGCCGGTTGCATAACATGCCCAAGGATCTTTTACTACTATAACATCTCTCTTGTCTCCGACCGAATTTTACCTAGTTACGCCAGCACCCGAAAATCAATACCGGGTCCATATTTCGGAGGAAACTGACGAGACTAGGTCAGGGTGTATTTCGGGCACTAGGGCTAGGAGTAGGCTCTAGAGAATCTGCGCTGAGTTGGATTTCTCAATTTCTTCTTGAACATCCAGCGTTCTCAAATGTTAAAAGGAATTCCTTTGATCTTATTTTCACTACTTATGCGTGGGTGGACACTTTCTCTTATGTGGTTACAGCCATTGAAGTGTTGACTTATTTTCACGAACTATTGATTTTTAACGATGAAAAAAAATTTGAATACCAATTTTATTGTTACCCATAAATTAATATGATCTGCTAACCCATGCGTCAATTCTAATTAAATTAAACAGAGCAATGTTTCTAAAATAAAAACAGATCCGTTTGAGAGACTGCCTAATGGAAAATGTACGATTTCGGGGATAGTAAAAATGTTCCAAGTATAATTGCACCATACTATTTTTGTATTTTTTGCAGGTGATATGTTGGAGAACAGTTCCAACTGACAGTCGGTCAATTGGAGAAGTTGCCCGTGGATCTGAACCTTTCATGAGACAAGTATTTGTTGGAAGCACCAGCAATGATTTGGACCTCATCTCAAGGCAGGTGAGCAGTTGGAGGAGTACGAAGTATATTCGGGTCAAATATTGCAAAATTTCAGTTACGTTGTACCTAGTCCAGTACATGTTCTATCTTTAACGCTTCATTACTGATAATGACTCACTCACATGTCTAAACCGATATTAGAACATCGACCGGATAAGTGATGGATGTTGGAAACTTTTGTATTTTGCAAGCTCACTGACATGGGCAAGCAAAATGACACCATGAATGGTTTTCGTATTGACTTAATTTCTCTTTGTCCCGATTCGCCTTCATATGAAGTTGACGAAACAGAATTAAGGTTTGGCTTGACAAGTTGAGTATTTGCTTGGATTAGACAGACATACGGGAAATAGATGTGGTTTGGATAAATTGCATAGTTTCGTAATATTTTAACGAAATCGATAATTCTTGCATATGCAAAACTGTAAATAAAAAAGTTACTAAAATTATGTTTCAAAAGAGGAATGTATTTATATCCAAATAGACGTTCGCATTGCGAAAGAGGGCAACACACACGATCAAGAGACCTGGAACCCGTTTCTACATATGCTCCCTTTCATGAAGTTGACGAAACAGAATTAAGGTTTGGCTTGACAAGTTGAATGTTTGCTTGGATTAGACAGACATACTGGAAATAGGTGTGGTTTGGATAAATTGCATAATTTCGTCATTATTTTAACGAAATCGATAATTCTTGGATATGCAAAACTGTAATTGTATTTTATTCAAGTTGTTGTTCCTTCTAACTTTCTTAATCTGAGGCGAATTGACTTAATTGGCAATTTGATAAGATATCAGAAACTACTAAACTTATGATTCAAAAGAGGAATGTATTTTTATATCCAAATAGACGTTCGCATTGCGAAAGAGGGCAACACACACGATCAAGAGACCCGGAACCCGTTTCTACATATGCTCCCTTTCCACGACTACAATCGTGTACAAAGGTCAACTCACCTCCGAACAGTTGTGGCTGTATTTCCCGGATTTGAAACATAAGGATTTCACGACTTATTTGGCACTTGTCCACACTCGTTTTTCGACTAATACTTTCCCCAGCTGGGAACGAGCACATCCCTTGAGGTAAGAAAGACAATAGATAGAAAGAATTTCTGCTGTGACCTTTTCTTAATTGATTTGATGTTTTCTAGAATGCTTGCCCATAATGGTGAAATCAATACTCTTCGGGGTAATGTGAATCTAATGAAAGCTCGTGAAGGCGTAATGAAGAATAAATTATTTGGAGCAAACTTGAAACGTCTTTATCCCGTTGTTGAGCCAAATCTGTCTGATTCGGGCTCAGCTGATTGCGTTCTGGAATTTTTGGTCCAAGCTGGGGGTCGTTCTTTGCCCGAGGTATATCCTTTGAGAATATTTTCATATGATACTTTTGTAATGACTAATTATAATGGCTATGTATGTTAGGCTGTAATGACCATGGTTCCAGAAGCTTGGCAAAATGATAAGCTAATGTCACAGGAGAAGAAAGATTTTTATCGTTGGGCAGCTTGTGCAATGGAGCCTTGGGATGGGCCTGCTTTGCTAACTTTTTCAGACGGCAGATACATTGGGGCACTTTTGGACAGGTGAATTTGTTTATTCTGGAAATTTTGGGACGAGTAATTAATGTACGTTTTAATTTTCCAGAAATGGATTACGACCATCTCGTTACTACGTGACGAATGAGAACATTATGGTCATGGCTTCTGAAGTAGGGGTTTATGACGCTGATCCCTCAACTATTGTCCAGAAAGGAAGACTCAAGCCTGGACGAATGCTCCTCGTAGACACAAAGGAAAAATTGTTCATCAAGGACGAAGAGTTGAAACTAAGTATTGCAAGAGCTCGTCCACATAGCGCTTGGCTTCAAGAACAAGTAAATTTTTAACGATTACACATACTAAACGCAATATTAACCTTAGGTTTGGACTTTAAAATGATTTGAAATGTATTAGGTTACAATGGATGAATTGAGATCCGCTCATACTGGACCCTTACCAATAATGGATAATGTTCCGAATGGATGCAATGGAATCAACGGAAATGGAATGAATGGAGATTTGCTTGGTAAAAATTAGTTTTAACATTTGTTTCAGGTAAAAAAATTCTAACCATAAATATCTTGTATCAGATGGGCCCGTTTACCGTAACACATCGGATAAAAGACTTGGAATGTTTGGCTATACAGTTGAAACCATCAATTTGCTCATGATGCCGATGGTGACAACAATGTAAGTGGATGAATAAAGTTTTTCAAAAAAAAAACGAGATTATAATACAAAGTCTAAAATCGTATAATGTTAATCTTGTAGGATCGAAGCTTTGGGTTCAATGGGAAATGACGCCCCTCTTGCTTGCTTGTCACTCTACCAGCCATTGACCTATGAATATTTCAAACAGCTATTCGCCCAGGTAAACTTTTGACTTTTCAGTTACAGTAAATTTAGTTTTGAAAAATTGACTCACCGAAACCGATTGATTAGGTGACAAACCCGCCGATTGATCCTTTCCGAGAGAAAATTGTCATGTCGCTTGCTTGCCCAATTGGCCCAGAATTCAACATCTTGGAACCTAGCGCAGAACAGTGTCATCGACTATTTTTACCTCATCCAATTTTGTCTTTACAAGATTTGGAAGTCCTGAGGTCAACAAGGCATCGAGGATGGAGGGTAAATAGTTCAATTTTGATACTTCGTTCCAACACCCTTAGAGTTATGAATTTAGTGGCTTTATTTTATACGTTAAAAATAGTTTGAATTTCTTCCCAAATCATTCTTGACAAAGAAAGTTGACAGTTATTGATTTTTTTAGACAAAACTGATTGACATCACATTCGACAAGAAAGAAGGGCCAAGTGGTCTTCAGCTCGGGCTGACCAGAATCTGCCAAGAGGCTTGTCAAGCTGCTGAGAAGAATTACCAAATGATAATTTTATCTGATAGAGCTGCTGGAGAACAACGGTTTGTTTTTGCACTACTATGAAATTTTCAAATCAGGCCATGTCATAATATTTGTATTTTGTGTTCTACAGTGTTCCAATCAGTGCTCTACTTGCCCTGGGTGCTGTTCATCACCATTTGATTGAAGAGCGTCAAAGAATGAAAGTTGGATTAATTTTGGAAACTGGAGAAGCCAGAGAAGTTCATCACATGTGCGTCCTTCTGGCTTACGGAGCAGATGCGATTTGCCCATACTTGGTCTTTGAGACAGCTGCGACTCTTCGCATGGAAGGAGTCATTCCTGGAACACTAACTGATTTCAAGATTTTTGAAGTAAGGATTTCACACTGATTTCATTCGTCTAGCATAGCAGCATAGCTTAACTATTGGTTAATCATTTTGCAGAATTACGCCGCATGTATGGAACGTGGAATTGCAAAAGTGATGGCAAAAATGGGGATTTCAACCCTTCAGTCTTACAAAGGTGCACAAATCTTTGAAGCGGTTGGTTTATCCGATGAAGTCATTGACACTTGCTTCCGTGGAACGGCTTCTCGCATTGGTGGTGTGACCTTCAAGGTTTTGGCTGAAGAAGCTTTTGAGCGTCATGCCCTCACTTATCAAGATCGGGACTGTGACAGCTACGTACTTCGAAATCCAGGACAATTTCATTGGCGAGCAGGTAACATTAAAGCTCTATACGATCTATATCAATAATTTGTAGTTTAATTAATTAATTTAATTTCTTAGGAGGCGAAAAACACATTAATGACCCATTGAGCATTGCCAATCTTCAAGAGGCTGTCAAAAATAATAGTAAAAATGCTTATGAAAATTATGTTGAGTCTGCAATGGAAAGTGCTCGTGATTGTACTCTACGGGGACAACTTAGCATTAATTGTATTGACTCACCCATTGACATTTCTGAAGTTGAACCAGCTGCAGAGATTGTCAAAAGATTCGCAACTGGAGCCATGAGTTTCGGTATTGAAAATTAATTTAAATGTGATTTTGAATTTGAAGCAATAATTTTGTTATTTTTATCTTCGTAGGCTCGATTTCTATTGAGGCGCATACTGCTCTCGGTAAATTACACTTGTAATTAATTAAATTTGTCCAGTCAAGATTTTAATTCAAATTCTGCAAATTTCAGCTGTCGCCATGAACCGAATTGGAGGAAAGTCTAACACAGGAGAAGGAGGTGAAAATCCTGACCGATATTTGGATCAAGACCCAATGTTTAACAAAAGATCCGCAATTAAGCAAGTGGCCAGCGGAAGATTTGGAGTAACGATTGGATATTTGGCCAATGCTGATGATTTGCAGATCAAAATGGCACAAGGAGCCAAACCAGGAGAAGGTGGAGAATTGCCTGGACATAAAGTGACAAAGGAAATTGCTGCAACAAGACATTCTGTCCCAGGCGTTGGTCTGATTTCACCACCTCCACATCACGACATTTACAGCATTGAGGATTTGGCTGAGCTCATTTATGATCTTAAATGTGCTAATCCTTTTGCCAGGATCTCTGTTAAGCTGGTTTCAGAAGTTGGCGTCGGTGTTGTAGCTGCAGGAGTTGCAAAGGTAATTAATTATAAATTTTAACAATATTATTAGTCTTACTTGAAATAATTATTGTTACATTTTAAATTTTAGGGTAAAGCTGAACACATTGTCATTTCGGGACATGATGGTAAGTTAAAACCAGCATGAAAAAGATACAACTTGTAAAAGCTTTACATTCTATTCTATTATTCGGAAAAATTTAGGTGGTACGGGAGCGAGTAGCTGGACTGGAATTAAGGCAGCAGGATTACCCTGGGAGTTGGGAATATCTGAGGCTCATCAAACCTTAGTTTTGAATAATCTTCGCTCACGCATTGTCCTTCAAGCTGATGGACAACTTCGCACTGGTTTTGACATAATTGTAGCAGCTGCTCTTGGGGCTGATGAG
This sequence comes from Thalassaphorura encarpata, assembly GCA_009869925.1. Taxonomy (NCBI): domain Eukaryota; kingdom Metazoa; phylum Arthropoda; class Collembola; order Poduromorpha; family Onychiuridae; genus Thalassaphorura; species Thalassaphorura encarpata. The sequence goes on from WJEZ01000056.1 coordinate 46,672, forward strand.
TTTGGGTTCTCTACAGCCCCTCTGATTGCAATGGGATGCACCATGATGAGAAAATGTCATTTGAATACTTGTCCAGTCGGAATTGCAACACAGGTCGGTTTAAAAAAAATTTGCACGTTAATTTACATATTTTCATCAAGCCATTTTTTAAAAATTGACAGGATCCAATTCTAAGAAAAAAATTTGAAGGGAAACCAGAATATGTTGTAAACTACCTATTTATGTTGGCTGAGGAAATTCGTACATGGATGTCTAAAATGGGAATTCGTCAGTTCCAAGAATTGATTGGACGAACTGATCTTCTCAGCGTGAGAGAAACGACACATCCTAAAGCAAAATACTTAAACTTTGGAGGAATGCTCAAAAACGCATTGTTCATGAGACCTGGAGTCAATATTGTGGGTGGATCTGTTCTACAAGATTTTGAATTAGACAAGAGGTTGGACAATGAGCTCCTGGCTTTGACTGCTCCCGTTCTGGAAGGAAAACAGTCCTCAGTTGACATTGAAATGAAAATTGTCAATTCTGCAAGAGCATTTGCAACAACTTTGAGCTATTACATTGCAAAGTTAGTTTAAATCCATTTGTGTGATTATTTTTTAAGGATTAGCGTTATTAGATTCTAATAGTTTTAATAATCTGAAAAATTTAACTTTAACAGGGGAATTGGAGATGATGGTCTTCCAGATCATAGTGTTAATATAAAATTAAGTGGATCCGCTGGACAAAGTTTCTGCGCATTCATGATCAAAGGAGTTCATGTCACTCTGGAAGGAGATGCAAACGACTATGTTGGCAAAGGACTTTCTGGTGGTGAAGTTATCATTTTCCCACCCAAGGGAATGTCAGCCGAATGGAAGAGCGAGGACAATGTGATTGTTGGCAATGTTTGTCTCTATGGGGCAACTACGGGTAAAGCATTCTTCCGTGGAATTGCTGCGGAGAGATTCTGTGTGAGGAATTCTGGAGCAGTTGCTGTCGTAGAAGGAGTTGGTGACCACGGGTGTGAATACATGACCGGTGGTACCGTCGTTATTCTTGGAGCAACTGGCCGAAACTTTGCGGCTGGAATGTCTGGAGGAATTGCTTACATTTATGATCCACCGAAAAATTTCCCAAGGTTAGTTCAATAATTCAATTTTTGGATTTTTAGAATTAAAGTTAACAATTTTTAATTCTTTTTTTGTAGCAAATGTAATCAAACAATGGTGGATTTGGTCCCATTGACCAGGCAAGATGACGAACCCATTGTAGAGGCCCTGCTGAAGGAATTCCAGGCTAAAACTGGATCTAACGTGGCAGCTGAGATTTTAGCAGATTGGCCAGCCAAGGCTCGACATTTTGTTAAAGTGTTTCCACATGAATACCAGAAAGCACTGGCTGAGAAGGCAAAGGAGGCTGAAAAGGTTGTTGAGGTCGTAACCTCATCTCCCAAAAAGGAAGAGCCAAAAGTGAGTGATATTGAGGATTCCATTCCAGACAAAGTGAGAGGATTCATGAAATATCCACGTGAGAAGGGGGCCTACAGACCAGCTGCAAAACGTTTAGAAGATTGGGACGAAATTTACAATCATCAAGCTGTGCGAAAAGGTGAATATTTTAAAATAATAAATTACGGTAGTTGAAATGATGCTAATTTTTTTATTTTTTTAGGCTTAAAGACCCAAGCAGCAAGATGCATGGACTGTGGAGTCCCATTCTGTCAATCCTCACACGGTTGCCCCTTGGGGAATATTATTCCAAAATGGAATGACTTGGTTTACCACAACAATTGGAAAGAAGCTTTGGCCCAATTGCTACAAACGAACAATTTTCCCGAATTCACAGGCAGAGTATGTCCTGCCCCTTGTGAGGGAGCTTGTGTTCTTGGAATCAACTCGCCAGCAGTCACGATCAAAAATATTGAATGCTCTATCATTGACTATGCTTACGAGCAAGGTTGGATGATCCCAGATCCTCCAGCATTTAGAACTGGGAAACGTGGGAGGTGGCCCCGCTGGGTTGGCAGCTGCTCATCAGTTGAACAAAGCTGGCCATTTGGCTACCGTGTATGAAAGAAACGATCGAGCAGGAGGACTTTTACAGTATGGAATTCCAACGATGAAACTGAGCAAAACTGTGGTTCAAAAGAGAATCAATCTTTTGCAACAAGAAGGAATTGATTTTAGATACAATTCCAACGTTGGCAAAGATATTCCTGCTAGGGTATGACAAAATTGACTAAAAAAAGTAATCGAGCTAGGTGTGATTCGTAATTTTGATTACTTAGGAACTTTATGATGAATACGACGCAATTATTTTGAGCCTTGGGGCAACGTGGCCAAGAGATTTGCCAATCCCAGGGCGTCATTTGGATGGAATTCATTTTGCTAGAGCAGGAGGACTTTTACAGTATGGAATTCCAACGATGAAACTGAGCAAAACTGTGGTTCAGAAGAGAATCAATCTTTTGCAACAAGAAGGAATTGATTTTAGATACAATTCCAACGTTGGAAAAGATATCCCTGCTAGGGTAAGACAAAATTGGCTAAGAAAGTCATAAAACTCAACTGAATTGGGTGTAATGCGCAGTTTTAACTATTTAGGAACTTTATGATGAATACGACGCAATTATTTTGAGCCTTGGGGCAACGTGGCCAAGAGATTTGCCAATCCCAGGGCGTCATTTGGATGGAATTCATTTTGCTATGAATTTCTTGGAAACTTGGCAGAAGAAGCAAATGGGTAACAATATCAATCACATTCCATTGTCTGCCAAAAACAAGGACGTGATTGTGATTGGGGGTGGAGACACTGGTTGTGATTGCATTGGAACTTCTCTGCGACAAGGAGCAAAGTCAATCGTGACGTTTGAAATCTTATCTGAACCTCCACCAGAGCGTGCGGCTGATAATCCATGGCCCCAATGGCCAAGAACTTTCAAGGTGGATTACGGCCACGAAGAAGTCAAGGTTAAAACTGGACAAGATCCTAGAAGATTTAGTGCAATGAGCAAGGCAAGGAAAATATTTGGATAGTTTGTGATTAATTATGTTTGAAATGATTTTGACTGAATTGGAATTTATCTTAGGAGTTCATTGACGATGGTAAAGGTCACGTTGCTGGGATTCGAACAGTTCAAGTGGATTGAAAGGAGCAAAGTCAATCGTGACGTTTGAAATCTTATCTGAACCTCCACCAGAGCGTGCGGCTGATAATCCATGGCCCCAATGGCCAAGAACTTTCAAGGTAGATTACGGCCACGAAGAAGTCAAGGTTAAAACTGGACAAGATCCTAGAAGATTTAGTGCAATGAGCAAGGCAAGGAAAATATTTGGTAATATGTTTGAAATGATTTTGACTGAATTGGAATTTATCTTAGGAGTTCATTGACGATGGTAAAGGTCACGTTGCTGGGATTCGAACAGTTCAAGTGGATTGGAAAAAAGATGAAACTGGTCGATGGATAATGGAAGAAATTCCTGGATCAGAGCAGGTAAATGCTGTTACTTATTGTTGTGATATCGCGCCGAAATCTGTTACATTTATATTATATTTATGAATTTTTAACACGAAATGTACGAGGCACTAACCTGGATAACTTTCTTTCCAGATTTACAAATGTGACATGGTATTGCTCGCCATGGGATTCCTCGGACCAGAAAAAGACATCATTTCTGAATTGGAGCTTGAACAAGATGCTCGTTCAAATATTTCAACTGGCCGTGGCCGATATTCGACTTCGGTCCCAAGAGTTTTTGCAGCAGGTTAGAATTTTTTACTTAATTTCAGTCTCTCAGCCTGACTTAACCTGTCATACAATATATATTTATCTGAATTTTGTTTAAACTCATAAATTATCGTCGTACACTTTCAGGTGACTGCCGACGAGGTCAGTCTCTTGTAGTTTGGGCCATTTCTGAAGGTCGTCAAGCTGCCCGTGAGGTGGATGAATTTCTTATGGGAACTACAACTCTACCAGCTGTAAGGAGGAATTGTCCAAGCACTCCAATCCCAGAAAGGTTAAAGGAACGTCCTTAATCTTGACTTGACGTTGACACTCGAAGTGGTCGAGGCAATATTCCCATATAGTCAATCTATTAATTCGTGCTCTCATCCTCAGTCGAGAGGTCAGGGGTCAAGAGACGGTTCCGCGGAACTGACTGAGCACATAGTCAAGATTTACGTGATACTATGTATTTTGCTTAGTCAATCGTGTTGTATAAAATTTAGTTTTAAAAAAAGAGTTTAGTTTAATTTAAAAAAGAAAAGAAAGGAATATTTACGAAAAAGTGCTTGTAAATTCCCTGCAGACAATATGCTCGTGCTTCCAATAATTGAAGAAGACTTTAGAAATATGATTAAATGTATTGGGCCGAGCAGTGCGTCGCGCTGCGCTGGTCAAATGTGATAAGGCGAAGGAAAGGTAATATATACGATATTATACGAAACACGACAGAGTGAAGGTATCGTCTGGACTGTATCACGCCAAGCCATGCATACAATAGAGTCATCATATTTAAATTAAAAAGCGAGTCACTAAAAATACGTAATTATTTAGATCATAGTTATTAGCAGTTGGATTCCTGACAAACCCGAATTTCTTCATAATTTTTCTTTTTAGTTTTCAAATTCTTAAAAAACAGTTTTATTGAAGTTTTTCAGCAACAATGGTGAGTCCTTGATACAATATTATATTTTTTCTGTCATTTTTAGTGTTTTTATTTTGCATGTATTGCGTGAATAGTTTTTTTTAGTTTCATCATTTTATTTACTGTAATTCAAAATGGAATCAATAAAATTATATTAAAAAACAAGCCTTGCGTTCGTCCTTATTTTATTGAAGTTTTTCAGCAACAATGGTGAGTCCTTGATACAATATTATATTTTTTCTGTCATTTTTAGTGTTTTTATTTTGCATGTATTGCGTGAATAGTTTTTTTAGTTTCATCATTTTATTTACTGTAATTCAAAATGGAATCAATAAAATTATATTAAAAAACAAGCCTTGCGTTCGTCCTTGATTGATATACACTTCAAAGAAATAGGAATTCGCATTTTACGTGAAAACATAATGTGATTTTACATTCCGAACTTGGGAACATAATACGTAGTTTTTATTAATACAAAATGGAATCAATAAAATTATATTAAAAAACAAGCCTTGCGTTTGAATCGTCCTTGATTGATATACACTTCAAAGAAATAGGAATTCGCATTTTAAGTGAAAACATAATGTGATTTTATATTCCGAACTTGGGAACATAATACGTAGTTTTTATTAATCGTACAAATAATAGGTATTTGGTTTGATAAGATGTAATTTTTCCTAAGTTTAAGTCTTAATACAACAATGACTCGAAATTCTTAATCAAGTTTCTCAAAATGATTTCCAAAGTCAGGAACTACGAACGAACTGAAGGCAGGACAGGAGTCAAAAAGTCTCAACATGGTACGGTGCAAGTGCCCAAAGGCTGGCCAAATAAAACTTAGGCAAACAATTGATTTCTTTCGAAATTTCTAATCGATAGTGTCTAAACCCTTGACACGTCTCCTCAAACTTATATAAATTATTTTCTATTAATGCTTATTAAATAAAAAAATAGGACGTTAATTACTTGTAATTAGTGACTTCGCAAAAAATGTATCAGTAGTAGCACTAATCTCGACACCTTAATAAAATTATGATGCAAGCACAAATATGACGGTTAATTCTCAGGTGACAATTGAAGTGCAGCAGTGATAAACGTATTTTCTGACTGGCCCATGCAATAAAGTCTTCTTCCATCTCGAGAATAGCGAATACTAAAAAATATAAAAGTTTTGCGAAATTAATTTCACGTTGCTCAAAATAGCTCTGTTACTTGTATTAGATTTTACCTCTGAACGGCTAATGTGGACAAATGGATAATTTTAAGTTGATTCACTAGTTTCAAATCCCAGGATGAATAAAATCTGTAAAGTTAATTAGATCAGTCAATAATAATTTGGGGAAAGGGTTATCAAATTAGTTCAAGGAAAATTAAAAATTAGGCTCACTTGACAAGCCCGTAATCACAGCCGACAGCAATCAAATTCACATTCTTTCCTGGGTCAAGAGAACTAATACAGACAGACTCAATTTTCTCTTCTGGTTGAATTGTTCCAATGTCGAAACCATTAATGGTTTTGTACTTTATTTGATTTTTCTCATAATTCAGGAGGACAACGTCACCGGTTGAGCGAGAGGAATAGGCAAAATCAATTCCTTCAGTTTCTTCAATCAGGTTGAGGAAAGAATTTCTATAAAAATAGATTGAATTGAATTATTAATTAATTTTATGAGCAAAAGTGTTCAGAATGTATAGTTAAATTGATTTTAAGCCTTACTTGTTCATGTCCCAAAGAATAACAAAGTTTTCTCCCGAACATGAAATGGCAGTAGAAAATTCCTGATTCAAATCGATTCTCTTGACTGGCTCGTAATGTCCGATCAGTTCAACAGTCTCGAGAACTTTGTCCATGGATTCGGAAAGTTTCAGGACTCGAATTCGACCAGAATGATGACCAACCCATAAGGTATTGAAAATCCCAGTACAAGTTGTGATCTAATTAAGTACAATGAGATGTAATTACAAATTCATGGTAAAATCAGGCGGAGTTTCACCATTTGTAAATTACCTCATCGCCGATGCATAGATACACGATATTGGATTTGATTCGAACACCACTCGCATCCCAAGAGCCAACAACGACATCCCCTAAGATGAGAGTTTGTTTTGGCCAAAACACAACAACGTCCTTGGGTTTCGAATAAAGAAACTGGTTCTTGGAATTCTCGGGTATTGACAACGTCTAAAATTAAAGAGGCAGGAGATCCAACTAAATTTCCCCATTGAACCCCATTGATTCCATCTAGAACAGAGTCTTTATCGTATTCTTCAATTGGGAAACATTGTGGTCGAGGGTGTGGGAATGCAAATAGGCGTTTCGGGGTTTGTCCATATGTGGAAACCATGGCTTTCCTTGCTCGTCGAACAACTTCATCAGTTCCTTCACCATTTACTTCAAAATCCTTCATACGTCTAAAAATTAAAACCATAAAATTTTAAAACTTGAAGCTAAAACAAGTCACACTTAAGACTTACCGATGGATGAAAAACATTCACAGCTTGTACGGCAGCTTTCCCAGTTTGTTTGTGCCCAAAGATTAAGTCGATCCAATCACTCAAATAATTTCGAACATGGTTGCTCTCCAAAGCCTAAGAAAAAAAGGTGGTATTTGCCACATATATTTTTCTGCAGGACAGTTCACTAGTGGAGGTTCACAATTATAGTATAGGTTAACATACCTGACGATTAATTAAAGTGAATAATCTTGGGTCATCCTTTGCCCATGGTGGGAGTTTAACNTGGTATTTGCCACATATATTTTTCTGCAGGACAGTTCACTAGTGGAGGTTCACAATTATAGTATAGGTTAACATACCTGACGATTAATTAAAGTGAATAATCTTGGGTCATCCTTTGCCCATGGTGGGAGTTTAACATCTTCAACACGCACTCCGTTTTGTCTTACTCCCAAATCAAAATTTTGTAGATTTTTTAGGAATTCTGGCAAATAATAAAATTCTGGAATAGCTTCTTTGAAGTCAGTATTGGAATCCTTGGAGGCTAAGCGCCACATTGTCTCTACGCTGTGAAAGCTTCGATCAGGGATATCAAAATTACCATCTAGATTTTTAAAAAATTAGTCAGATATACATATTAGAGATAGTTAGGTCTTTTTTTTGCCAATGATGGAACTGTACCTTGGTATTTCAAAAAGTGTTGAGTATACGGTGGAAGTCGGACTAGGAAATGAAGGACGATTCCTGAATTTGAGTAATGCGATCCATAATGAAATGGTGCAGAATCGCCTTCTCGTTTCAGGTACTAATAAAATATACAAGAAATTAGTCCTGAGGTCAAATAGTACGATGCAAATAAATATCTTACATTGTAAGTTGAAATAAAATGGGCTTCTTTGGCTGGATCTTGAATTGCAGTCGGACGCTCTAAATTTCTGTACGAGCTTTGAGAATAAAGATCCAAGGAAGGTGTGTCATATTTCGAAAGGACAAATGGAAATACTGGATATTGCATCAAGTCACAATAGCTTCTTCCTGCAGCAGTATTTAAATACATGAGGTAGTCAAAGTTGGACAAATGACCTTTGACCCATTGAGAAGTCATTGTTGTCAAGGATGGGCTCATTTGAGCAGTGGCCAGGGTGTTGCTGCTAGAATTATTGGAATGCGTTGCTGAAAAAGTCGAACTTCTCGGCGGTAGCTGGTGAATCAAAGCTTCTCGATCTGCGAACGTTCGGAAAACAAAGAAGAAACTTCGACTGTCCACGAATATTTCAACAGCTCGGTCTTCCAACGTATATCTCCGCCTGAGAACTTGTCGAATATTCCCGAGTTCAATGTCCACTCGATTCCAACATAATTGGACACAAACTTCTGAAATGAAATGAAGGGATGTTGAACTAACTACGATTTCTCCAGGGGATTCCTCTCCAGGTACAATTCGGAGACATGAGCGGATGAGTTGGATTTCAGACTGAATCCCAGGATACCCCATGAATTCTTCGGAGTCGGAACAGAATAAATATTCCAAGGGCTGTGCAGTAGTTGAACTAACTACGATTTCTCCAGGGGATTCCTCTCCAGGTACAATTCGGAGACATGAGCGGATGAGTTGGATTTCAGACTGAATTCCAGGATACCCCATGAATTCTTCGGAATCGGAACAGAATAAATATTCTAAGGGTTGTGCAGTGGGTCCTAGAAATTTTAGAATTGAAATTTTCTTGTAGTATATTGCCAAAAAATTGGGTTTCAAAATTTAACCTACCATTTTGCCTGTATTCTGGTTTCACAAACCGAGCATCCATTTTTAAATGTTCTCTACGAAGACGCATCCTAATTCTTCCTGGTCCTTACACTTGGATCCAACGCCCAAGACCTACCAGTCAGATCAAGAACTTTTTTACAGCTTGTTCAAGTAATGGTAAATTAATTAAGCAATTAAAAGATTTACCTGGGATATAGTTCAGCAAAATGCCAAGGTGCTTTTGGATGTCCCATTTGTTCCCTAATTTTCCACCATTTTTGCCTTGCCGCAATATCATACTCCCGTCTACAAATACATTTGGCAATTTCGACTTCTTGTCTAGTCCTCATCCGTGTTAAATTTTCCAAAACTTCTTCCGCAAAGTTATCCGCGGATTCAAACAATTAAAAAATTTACCTGGGATACAGTTCAGCAAAATGCCAAGGTGCTTTTGGATGTCCCATTTGTTCCCTAATTTTCCACCATTTCTGCCTTGCCGCAATATCATACTCCCGTCTACAAATACATTTGGCAATTTCGACTTCTTGTCTAGTCCTCATCCGAGTTAAATTTTCCAAAACTTCTTCCGCAAAGTTATCCGCGGATTCAAACAAGGAATTAAAATAAGCTGTTGAATTTGACATTGGTGAAGTATTGTTGGTTGGATGGGCTGCCATTTTGAGCATATTTGTGTAGCTTGCACTTTTGCTCAGTGTAGAGGAACGCATTTTCTCAACCGAGATCAGACATTGTCTCAATTCCTGATATGACACTCCGCTAATGGGTGGAGCTTCGATTAGGATTTTGAATGTTTTAAAATCTGGGGAAAATGTTGAGGATGAGAAATTATTTGTAGGGGAAAGAATCCCAGCCTCTCGCAACATTTTCTCAATTCTAGTTCGAATCGCCACATCAGACAAATGAATTTCAGAAGAGTCATTGTGAATAGAATCACTCCCAGATGAAATTTTTCGGCAAAGTGCATTCGCATTGGGTAAACCGACTGCTGCTGCTGTTTGTAAGGTCAAAACTAAATTTCCATTAGAGGAAACAAGAGATTGGAAGGATGGGGAATTTGAAAACTGGGAGTCTGCTCTTGCATTTTGTCGATGATCGATTTCGGCAAAGAAAACTCGAAGGAAGGATGTGAAGCATCTTTCAACTTGATCATCTCGACGTATCACTTTTGGTAACCAAACGGACAAATCCGGACAAGACAAGTAGAGGAACCGCAGTGCAAATTGTTTAAATTCTAAATCTCCCTTATCAGGTGCAAATATTTTGCATAAAAATACTCCTAGGAGGTAATGTAGACGTTTACGATGTTTCTTAACAAAATAACGCCAGTGCTCAGTCTCTTCAGAATTCTCAAATTCCATCACATGCATCGCATAAATATTTAGTAGCCATTTGTCAAAATAAGGTCCGAATCGAGCCCCAGAGGATCTTTCCATGAGCCAAAGGAGTCTTTCAGCAATATCTGACTTTTTCAACTCCTTTCCTCGATAATTTCTCAAGAGTTCGGTCGAATCTTGAATTAGGCGAGCAGTGATTGAATTTGAAGGTGGTGCAGAATCAATTCCTGGGCAAAATAATATTTTCCATGGACCATCCTTTGGGTTTAGGACCATGTATCTGGTAACTAGTGACAAGAGTTGATTTAGTGGGCGAGACAATTGGTGACTAGGTATTTGCATATTTAAAATGGATGGAAGAAGACCCACAGATAATAAGGCAGGGGCAACTGCGAGTTCATCCTGAAAACGAGAAGAGAAATTAGAACTATGTTAGTCAAATTTTCATGGATTATGACATTTATACCTGTTGGATCCATTGAACAAGTGTTTTTACGACTTTATTGGAGTAGATGAGCCCCATGACCAAATAAATAGGAAGCTGGGCCAAATGTTTCGCAAGTATTTAGGACAACACTTGCAATATCTGGGCAGGATTGGATATACAAACTCGTGAGAACGAATCCTTTACTTCGAATGAATTCAACGAGCTCTGAGTTCTTGAGACGAGCTAAAAACCCAGCAAGAAGTTTCAATGCAAGGATTTTCAAAGTAGGATTTGGATGAGAGCAATAAGCAACCAAAATATGGGAACTCATGTGTGGGCTAAGGATCTTATGGAATGAAGCGTCTGGAAGAATCGCCAATGCGTTCAGCAGAATAGACATGATCCCTTCAATCAAAGTTTCTTGAAAAGCTACACTAAATTCTTCTCTGGGGTCTTGGAGCTTTTGGGTATTTTCAATATTTCTATTGTTATCTTCTGCATCGTTCATATTAATGTAGTAATCAGGGACAGCGCTTTGGCTTTGGATGTGGGGTTTATTGTTGTCTTCTTCAGATAATTCTGCTGTAGAATCTTCCAGAGCGTCCTTGGCCACTTCTTCTTGATGATGATACACGAAAAATGCATCCTGCTTGATCGGTAAAGGTGGTAATTCTG
>WJEZ01000057.1:0-57203 GCA_009869925.1 Thalassaphorura encarpata
AACCTAATGCCCTCATGGGTTAATTTGATCACCAGAACAGACCAAACAATGATTTTTCTTTTCCGTGACGAAGTATGTCTTCACCTGGTAGGGAAGAGAGGGTCGTCAAGACATCTTGGTTAAGACTAAATCCACTATTCAATTGAATTCAACAATAAATTATTTTATTCTGCAGAAGATTAGTTTTTTCTTTACAATTGAAACACGTTTAGAATCTATACTTTGGAATTGGATATTTGGTCGAGACTAATCTTCCTCAACAATGCTACAAGGCTGTTGTTTTGAAAGAGTTATCAGCTAATCACCTTATTCTAGTATGATACTTTCGGAAAGTAAAAGTGAAGTTTAGTATTTTAATTTTACTCATGCTTACCGTCATTAAGGAGGAAAATCATGTACACGAACTGTTATTTGTTGCTGCTGTTTACAGTTATCATTACTTGTAATTAATCTGACTGTTAAAGAGCAAGAAACGTATTGACGATAACTAAAATTGAATTGAATGTCATTGTAGGAGTTCCAGATATAGTGACACAGAGGTCTCAGAGAAATCGTGCCCTGAAAAAGTGTCAAACAATTCATGTCAGATTTCACCTCTTTTGGCCAGAGTGAAAGAAATGTCACTGTCGGGTGACCCGGACCCGCGACTTGACAGCAAGCCGGAACAGACCAGAAGACCCTTTCATGAAATGCTCAAAGGCCGCAGTTATTCAACCAAGTCGGTAGATATGGCGGATACTGAAGATTTATTTCAGTCTCCAATTAGACACAATGCCCAAGTTGTTTATCACGGATTAAACTCATCCTTTCTGTCCAAGCGTGCCTTTCGTCGCCCAATTTATCCTAATTTTCCATTTTCACCTTTAACTTCTCCTTGCGCCTCGCCGTACCTTTCAAGAAGAAGAAAATTGCGTGAAAGTCAACGTGTTAGTATCGAAAAAATCGGAGACCAACTTCAGTTAAACCAGTACAAATTGAAAGAAGCTATCGGAGAAGGGTCATACGGAATTGTGAAATTAGCTTACAGTGAAGAGGATGAGCAACACTATGTAAGCAATCTGAAATTTTGAAAAATTAAGTTTGTAGCTTACAGCACATGCACACAGATAATATACTTTAGCTTATCTTTATTTCACTGGAAAAATGGAACCGTTTTGCATGAAAACGGCATTTCAGATTGGACTTGTATTGAATTGGTTTCTTAAACATGGATAATGACGAAAATCGTCTACACAGATCATAATTTCTAATTTCCTAGCATACAAATTTTTGATTGACGTTTTAATACGTCCTTGTCTAATTCTAATTGAGAACATTGAACTGGCCTCCTCAGCCAGTAGTTGGAGGTCTCTTGGGTACTGCACTGCGAGAAATCAAATACTCAGAATAAACTTAAATTAGTCCATAAAAGTTGTCGTGTTGAAGCAGCACGGGTGAAATGTAAATAATGATTATATTATATTTTCTTTTTTATGTAGGCGATGAAAATATTGTCAAAAAAGAGGCTGTTGCAAAAGGCTGGAGTTTTTGGTCGCCTTGCACCTCCACGATCCTACACACAATCTGCGATGGAGAATCCTTTAACTAAAGTATACAGGGAAATTGCTCTTCTAAAGAAAATGGATCATCCCCATGTCATTAAACTTGTTGAGGTTTTGGACGATCCAATGGAAGACCACCTGTATCTAGGCAAGAGGACATATTTTATTACATACTAGTAATCTTAGTACCCGCTCCTTACAATTGAAGTTTGAATTGATAACTCCAGCAAAAAATTGGTTCCAATTAATTTTTGGGAAGACCTGAGTTAAGTCAAAATTATTTTAACATATCATGTGAAAAAATTACAAGTGAAAGTTTTATGGCATAAGTCAATCTTTTGAAAACGGAGAATCATATTTAGCTAGTTTAAATTTAAGGTTTGTGTTTGTGCTATTGTTCAGAGTCTGACTTTGTACAATTTGACTAATGTTTCTCATTCCAAACTTTCTGTCTTTCCTAGTGTTTGAATTGCTGGAACGTGGTGAATTACGTGGTCCTCTTCCGGAGTACCGAACTTGGAAATATTTCCAGGACGTAATCCTCGGAGTTGAATATTTGCACTTTCAAAAAATAATTCACCGAGACATAAAACCGTCAAATTTACTTCTTGGTGAGGACGACAAAATTAAAATTGCAGACTTTGGAGTCTGCAATGAATTTAATGCCGAAAATGATGCTATGCTTACTAGTACATCTGGTACTCCAGCTTTCATTGCACCAGGTAAATGATTGATTTACCAAAGCAGTTTTTCCCAGTAACTCAAGAACATAATGACGTAAGAAAATACAACTGTATGCGCCATAGTACCACATTATGCCAAGTTGACCTCTGTCACAAATTGAAAGAATCTAGATGTAATTAATATTCCCACACTGGGTTTACATCTTTGAGGGTTTAAAGATTTATTGTAAATGCTTGATTTACTTCTCTCTTTTTAGAATTAAAGATTTAATGTGATATTTTAGTTATGCCATAAATCTGCTCTTAATAAAAACTAAAAACACTTAATTATACAGAAGCCTTAGCCATGCCAAGTGGAAGCTACAGTGGAAAAGCTGCCGACATTTGGCAACTCGGTGTAACTTTGTACGCACTTGTGTTCGGGGTCGTTCCATTTAATGACAACAACATTCTGAAGTTATACTCAAAAATTCAATTTGAGAAACTCACATTTCCAAAGACTCCTACCATTTCTACACTGCTGGTAGACCTTCTGAAAGAAATGCTTGACAAGGATCCACGAAGAAGAATTACCTTATCGGAAATTAAGGTACGAATTCTAGAAATAAATTCAATCCAAATAACATTGGAAAATACAGATGACATGTGTACTGGTCAATCTTGGAAAATTCACATCTAGCAAATCTATGCTTAGGGCTGAGAAAATTTACTGTATACAGTCTGACTTAAAGTGCGTCCAAAAACGTTAAGACCAGTCTTTTTTCTATTAAGCGTTACTCTGTCAAAGTAATTACAATTTGCAACTGCGCTGAGAAAATTTTGATATAGACACATGAAGACCAATCGCTTTCCAAACAATTTGGTGTTGAAATACACAATTTAAATCTTTAATTTTCACATTCCCTGGCCAAGCAATCAAATTTTGGATTGTTCATAAGTCATACAACAAGAACAGTTTGTAATTTTCATGTCTGTTTTGAATGTGTGAAGAAACATGATTGGACAACCCGTTGTTCGGAAGTTTCCATTCCAACCGAGGAAGAAAACTGTGCTAACTATGTGGAAGTGACGGATGATGAAATAATCAATTGGGCAAGACCACTTCCCAAATTAGATACAATCATTCTTGTCAAAACAATGCTAAAGAATCATTCGTTTCAACATCCATTCCGAAAGAACCCACGCTCCTCAAAGTATCGTTTGAGTTTAAGCTTCAGATCACACTCAGCTCCGAGTGCATGCGACTACTATTATGATGGGTAAGTTGTTTGACCTTATACTTAAGACTCACAGCACTAAACTTTCTTGACATCACTAAGAAAATAAGTAGCGTATAGCATTCTAATCAAAATTTTGAGCAATCAGTGGTTTTTATTTTCCTAAGTCAAATTGGGAGAGGAATATAAACAGTATATTGTTTTGGTGCAGAGCTGTAAATTACTGCTGACCTGAAATACAAGACTGATATTATATTTACAGTGGCACTGTAATCTCTGTAATTCGTTAAAAAAACTAATTGCATGTTGCCACGATATTAGCAAACGAACTGATTCTTACTCGTCGGAAGAAGTGTTTCATACAGTTTTATCTAATGTTTCTGCTCTAAGGAAGCAAACATGTACACCACGTTAAAAATGAGCGCTTGACTTTTTAATGAACTAGTTGTTGTTGTATACTATATTGTTGCATTTAGTACTCTAATTGAAAGGTGCAAATATGGTTCACTAAAAGGTATACTTGTATTTAATTTTTTAAAGAAGCACGCCGACAGAGTGACCAAGCTTCATTTATGGCACAACGTGGACCGCTGAGGCAAATGAGACGGAAGTGGATCTTCTAAATGAATCCTCGAAGAAACTGCAATACTCTTTGAATATTTCAACAAACAATTTGAAACTATTTGTGTTGGATCTTTATCCAGTTTTATATATTTGCAATCGCAATTGAATAATACATTGTAATATAATGAGTAAACATACAACTATTCCGAGAATCAGAAGTTTGACTCTTTTTTTACCACTTTCACTGCAGTCCAGAATGTGAAAATTGCCGAGTTTTGAAACCTTTTCTATCGCTTCTTAATTTAAGTGAAATTCAAAAACACTTAAATCTAGGTCAGTAATGATATGATGGTGGTTCGGCTTGGTTACTTAAAATGACACATATAATTTGCATATTTTATTATTAGTAACAATCGGCATTTATAATTTTATATATGCTTACTGCAGTGGTGTCTCATTAGCTCTCATCTTACGCTGATTCTAGCGTTTTAGAGACCTCTGTAGCCTTAAGTTGATTTTATTCATGAACCTCTAGCCTCACGCTCAGCTTCCTCTGATCAATGCTGATTTTCGTATTCTCTCCTCATCGTTAAATTTAACTCAATATGACGACTGACTTTGAAAGCACTTTGTTTGACATGTTCGTGGTTGGATTATTTTGATTATTGCGAAGTAAAAACCCAAGAAATACATGTTTGGATATCGCCACTGAAGATGGATTAATTGAGTATGATATGATGCTGGCAAATAAATTGGACGTTCATGTTTGTTTTATCAATAAATTAATTTTATTCCGTTCTTAACATTATATCACTGACGCAAATATGAGAGAGGTTACTTCACTAAACTAAATTCCATTATTACATCAATAACATGACTTGAGTCAGCGAATTGGATACCAGTAGAAACCCCCATTTTTAATAAGTGCTTAAAAATAAAATGTCATTGCACATTGTAATTGAGATCGGACTAAATGGACAAGTGAGTTACAGGTACGTATGACAGTTTAACATCTTCTACACAGATACAGCAGTATGAAATAAAACCACGTCGAGTGGTATTGATGTGATATAAATTAACTTTACACAACAGTGGAGCAAACAACAGTCACTTCAATCAAAGCTTGAGTGCAGGAGTAATTTTCTCGTTTTGTATGTTGAGGAAGATATGGCTGAGCTTGGACATCTTACTGGTTGCATAAAGGAGTTGTGGGTACTACTCACTCGTTGCCGAAATATGGTGACCCAGCATGAGATGATTATACTGGCAGTAATCATAGTAAGCAAAGCAGTTGCAAGTATTGTAACCATAAAGCCCGCGGATGACATGCAAACTTCCTTTTTTAGTATCTTGGCTGCTGCAAGTATAAATATACAACGCAAAATTAGTTCTAAAAACATCTAATTCATGTAATGGCGAAGAATCTAATTAATGTAAAGGGGGATAATTAATGTTTAAATATATAAATGTTTGGCGAGTTTTTCCTCCGGAACTACTGAACGTAGGTCAAATAATACGTCAAAATGCGCAGAATTCTTTCCGATACACAACCTCCCCTTTACAGAATGATCCGCGCGCGTTGCGCGATGAGCGCAAAAATAACAAACTCGGGGTATGTCAGTCAAGGTTAAAGTTGACACATTGTTTGAAATGGCGCGGTTAGCCTAACGACGAGCCTCAAATGGGCTGATAAGCAGCGGAAAAGCAATGGCATTTGGGAAAACTAGGAATTGCGCTTGCTACTGGAGGAAATGAGGATTTTTGTCCGAATGATTTCTTTTTATGTTTGTTTCTGTTATTTCCGTCCTACTTATCAATTTGAATGCACAATTGATGTATCATTTGAGTTGAACGTAAGAAATAGTCAAAGGCGCAGCAATTGCCAGCGGAGCGCGCAGCGCGGAGGAAGCAATGCGGGCGGCCAGCGCTTCCGCTGGTTTAGACCGCTAGTTATAATTTAACGTTTCAAGGATATCGGAGATTTAGCATACTAGAATGTCCCTTAAAAACTTAACGTTAAATGTGACTCGGTTAGATTATAAAACTTCGGATAATGTCATTGAATCGAGATATGAAGAAGGTTAGAACTTGAAATGCTTAAAATTATTTTCTCGGGTTGGTAAACGAATTTCTACCATCTTGACTCAAACTTGAGGTGAGTAAAACTTGACTTTTGAGGTTAACGTAAGTTGAAATCACGATGAGTCAAGTTCCACATTTTAGTGCTAAATATTCGGTTCCTTCCCTATGTCTATCGCATTCCTCTTAAGTCTCTTTGTAATATTATTCGATATCATAGAATATTTGTAAAAATACCTTTAACTAATGGAATGGGATCCTCTCGACTGTCTATTGTAATTATAACATTAGACTGCAGAGTTACTACTTTTAGCCTGTCATGATACATGGATGAGTTGGTGGCAGTTAGAGAGCTTCTGTCAGCTTCACGTTTCCTTCTTCCAAAAGCAGGTTGGTTATTACATCGAGCCTAAATTAATAAAAAGCCATGAAGGGGTCAGAATGTGATGGCTTCAAGATTCTAGTATTATTGCTCTGATACCTGAGCACACGTTCCGAAGCAGACACGCACGTCACATTGGAATTGAATTCCACCACCAGTTGGAAATCTAAACGCGTTGAAATGTGCCCTTAGTCCTTGCGTCTCCGATACCATTTCCCACTCACCAAATATGCCTAGAATAATTTACTGGATAAGGATTGCGTAACATTTATGCGACAAATTCTCCGAGCCCTCATTTTCTAAATAGATTTTAAGCCTAGTAGATAAGTAATTAAGCACCTGGATCTGTTGCACAGCCATTCCCGTCCGTAACTATATATTCTATTTCGTCCTCTCCTTCCATAGTCTTGGCTACACAGTTTCTTGCAAATCCCGTGTAGATGCTGGGACTAATTTTTATGCTAAGAAATAATGAAGAACCAATCTCAGCTGACGTTATTTGTGCCCCTGTCACTGACGTCACTCTCATCAAACAAACCGGTGGAGGTCCAGTATTCGAAATTGATGTTAAACCAGTTGTTACAGCTGATGTATTAAAACCAGTTTGCACCCAATAATTTCCAACGAAATACATACATTTTATTTTGAACGCTTGAGCTAACGCGGTTATTAATCGAGGGTGATTTTGAACCACTAGGATAAAGCTGGCTTCACCCTGAGAAATATATTATGTAAAATATAGAAAGAGTTTTGTCTGTACAATTTTTGTAGTTTTTAGTTGTAATAAGCAGTAACGTAAGCTAAGAGTCAAATTCAAATTTAAAATGGTGCATACCTCTGTATGGGTAAGGCCACAAGTTCCAAATTTAACTTGAAAACCTACTGGCTCAACAAAGTTTTCCACCAGCTTTCTACAATCTGGGTCTTTAGAATAACCCTTCACGTAGAAAAGCTCACTCGAAGTATACGTGTTCCCTAGTGGACCGTCTCGATAATTTAGCATTGCTATATCGACTTGAATGGAATCAGAAAGGCAGTTGACGGTTAATTCAGGCTTGGGTAGGTCTGTGCGGCCCGGCCGTACTGCAAACCAGTGAAATGTGAGACGCTTTCGAGATTTTTAAAATTCAAATTATAAGGCTCCTTAAAGTACTTTTGTGAAGAATATAAAGGCTCTACTTACCTGAGCAAGCGATGTCACCATTCCCAGTCAGCCACTGCGGGCACAAGCAAGTAGCTTTGTGGTTATCCGACTGGCAATACGCATTCGTTCCACACGTTTTAGAAATACAAGGATTTTCGCATGCTCGAGTCACGTTTGAACAAGCTTTCTGAATTGGGCAGTCGATATCTGTTTCGCATTGTTTCTGACCACCGCATTGTTCTCCAAGTTCCACACGAACGAGTTCCTTCTGACAGAAACAACTTTTCAAGCCACAAATGCACCGTCCACCCGAGTTCGAGCGAAATCCTGAAACGATGTATAATATGAAATTATAAAAATTCGTTAAACACTATCATATACTGGTCTTTGTTAATGCGTTGAGGAAAAGTAATTAGGTGTAAATATGAAAATAGTACCATTGGCTTGATCACATTGTGCACAATAACCCGATCTGTCTATTTCGCCACCCTTTAGGCAAGAACAGCTATCCGGTAAAAGGTCTTCTTCAAAATTACAAGATCTCCCTGAAAAATAATAATAAGTTTATTCGAGAACTATTGGCTAATAATAATAATAATAATTTTTCATACTAATTGCTCACCTTTACACTCAATAAGTCCACCAGGCAAAGAATTGTTTAGACCACACATGCAGGAAAACGTTCCTTTCTGATTTATACAATCAGAGCTTTTGCCGCAAATGCCTTCTTGGTCACATTCGTTGATATCTATAAAAATTGACAACGCAAAAATACTTGAACTACAAATTATTTGAAAATTAATTGGACAATACAATCTAGTTACTTGCATGCTATATAGTTTTATAGGAGTAGTCTGGAGACAACCTCAGCTAGTACACACTTCAACTGAGGAAACCATGCCAGATTGTGCCTCGCCGGTACAATAAGTCAGAGTGAACAAGTCAATCCATCAGTCATGCGAAAATTACAGTACCTGAACTTACAGAGGTATAAGAGAGATCACTTCCAGATAATCTCGTAAATATTTATCCCAAACTATGCTTTAATAACCCCGTCAATTTTAAGGGCCCAAGACAGAATGGAATGTTAATTTTGGAGTACTTTCTCTCATAAACTAGACGTATAATTTACTCATCTCAAACTTAGGAAACTTCAGAAAATATGATGTACTCTATCAAATGTTAAAGCATTCTCTAAATTCCTGAAAATCAAAATCTATTATGACGGCAAGGAAATTTTATTCCCTGAAATCAGAAAATAATTTTAAAATATCTCAAATAGAAGGTCTTTTTTAAATCTTATGTGCTAGAGTAGGCGAGTCAGCTGGCCTCAATCTCAAGTGACTTAAATGCGATACTTAATATGATAATTCAAGCCAGGCCGTCGCAGCATAGTGGTTTAAGGGCTTTCCTGCCACTTCGCTGTTGTGGGTTCGATTCCCGGGGAGAGATTGGTTCTACGGGGGGGGGGGGGGTTCTAACCTTCTGGGGTTTTTCCCTTNACCCTTCGGGGGTTTTTTCCTTCCCCTCTGGGCACCATTCCCAGGCCGAATGGGTAGTTCCCTTCTCTCCCTGCACAAACTTGATTCGCCCATATGGGTATGTCGATTAACATTGCAAGAAAAGACTTTCCTTTCCTTCCACTCCTCCTTATTCTTAATACGATAATTCAAATAAGCAAAGTCACCTATACAGGTTTCGTTAAAATCCTTCCTTTCGACTTGCTGGAATCCTTCAAAGCATGTACAAGAGAAGCTTCCGGGTTGATTCTCACAAATTGAATTTGGTGGACATGCATCATGCTTAGAACATTCATTTATATCAATACAGTCATCTTTTTCAGCATTATAAGCAAAACCCACGCCACAAGTGTAGGTACAGTTGTAGCTTCCAGGTATATTAACGCATTGGGCACCAGGTTTACATGCATCGGGATTCGTACATTCATTTATGTCAATGCACTGAAATTTTAAAGTAAGGGTATTTTATTCAGACTTAGTTGGGATTTGTTCTCCCTGCTTAAGTCACCTGCAAAGAAAAAACGACTAATCTAGAATTCCGTAAAATCTAACCTTCAAGAATGGGTCTCCAGAAAAGCCGTCTGGACACGAACAAGAGAAATTCCCAATTGTGTTAAAGCAAATCCCATTTTCGCCACAAGTATTTGGATTCTGGCATTCATCGATATCTGCATAGACCATGGATTTCACTTCCTCAATATAACTACATAATTGCATTAATTTATAGTCTTTTACCGACGGAGTCAGAAAATGGTAGAACATTGTTATTGTTACTACGTCTGTTAATAAGTTTTTCAGGACGATAAACTGATCTAACAAGGTAACCACTTGAGGTGTTGGTCTCCTTTCACGAAAAGCATAGTTGGTGAAAAATGAACTTTCTCCGAATCGGTCAAGTGATGGCTTAAAATTTGCAGAAAAATAAGGGAAACATGATGTAGTATTCGTTTTTGATGAATTTTGATGTTGCCCTATACCTTACGCGTAGACAACAAAAACACCTCAAAATTCAAAATGAAAATCAGCATGGGATTTAACCAATGATTTTTCAACTTTCCAAGGGAAAAAAAAATTTCAAAATTTTAAACATTTCTATAAATTTGACCTTTGACCTTGCAGAGCTAATACTGTGCACAAGTTCATCCCTCGCCAAGACCTTCACGTCAATAGTAGTCTCATCCCAAAACGAGACCAACACCTCAAGTGGTTACCTTGTAAGTGAAACAAGTCAACGCTTTTCGTTTAGATTCTATTTTAAAACAATTGTTAACTCCCATTGAGAAAAATAAAGCGAGAATCTACACATCCAAAGAAGCCCTCACCTACCTTTGCAGCTGGAGTTTTCATCTCTCTCGAATCCAGAAGCGCACATACAGATATAATGAGCAGGCAAATTAACACACTCTTCATTTTCCTTACATCGTATTTTGGTGCACTCGTTAATATCTACAATAATATTTGAAATTTAATAGGACAATTGACCACAGAAATGTCCCTAGTCATGATTGGCTAGGACAAAACCTTCGAGTAAAAAAATTGTTCTTTTACTTTACATGGACAAAGATATTAAATGAAATCAACCTGGCCCTTAAAATAGGATGTACTCTGAACACTACTTTTTTGAGCGGAGCATCTCAACATTTAGCTCATTAACGGAATAATGAATATATTAATTCTGGAATAATTACCTTTGCAGTTAAATCCATCACCTTCAAATCCAGGGTAGCAGGTACAAAAAAAACTCCCAATAGTATTTGTACAATGAGCAAATATATCACACGGTCTCAGGTCACATTCATTCTCATCCTTGAAGTCGCAATTTTTTCCACCAAACCCACCGTTACAGTGACACATAGAGTCCAGACATACTCCATTTTTACAATCGGCACCCAGCAGGTCAGCACAATCATCTTTAGAAAAGTTAATTCGCTTCAGTAATTTATAATCAAGTTATTAATAATTATTTCATTCATAGGGCACGTTGGCTAGGCTCCGATTTTCTTATTTCTTATCTGATTGAAATAATATGTTTAAAATGTTATTAAAGATCCCTGGTTCCTTACAGATTAGACATTTTACGTTATTATATTGATGGTCTTACTGGAACATTTTAGAGAAGCATAGCTTTCATCTTCTCCCTTGAGACAGTGCGAGTGCCCATCACACATTTTAGAGAGTTGGAAAAGCTTCAACACATCCGTTGATTCATTAACTTGGCAGCCAAAGTACCCTTCTTCTAAATTCAGCAGAAAAACTTCCTTCCCTCCTGGATGTATTGCTGCTATATCCGCGAAGATCTGTAACAAGCGAGCGCACTTTTATTGAAGTGGATCATTTATGCTTTAAAATAACTTGTAGAATCATTATGATCCGTTTAAGAAAATAAAATAAAACAGACTCACAGTTGACGGCTCTGCGAAAGCTGCCCTGCCTTGCAGCAATATTAGTATTACTAATGTTGTTTGAGCTACAGATCAAGAAAATAAGATAAAATAAGCTACATTACAAAAACGGAGTTTGCTAACTAATTTTGCCTGCGCTCACTATATAGAATTGTAGTTAATTCATGCAAACGTTGAATTTTAACATAACTTAGAATAAACGGTCCAGGCATGTGGGAAAGGCAACAAAGCCCCACATCATTTATCCCGACTTTTTTCCTGATTGCTTGATTGCTTGTGATGTGAACCCAAACCTAGTATAGGGAGAAAAAGCTGGGGAAGTCGGAACTACAGTCTTTCTTTTCATATATTGTAGCGTATACAAAATGACTAATAAAGAGAAAGTCTGTGCTTCTGCCTTATGAATCACAAGAAAAATTACACTTTATTGTCAAAAAACTGAATAGTTTCTTCCTGTCTAGAGTCCAGATATGTTTGGTCGTGTGATTTCTTAGGTCAATGACATAAGTAGCAAGTTTAATTTTGACACTAGAGATATCTAGGATTATATTTGGAAGAAGGTATACCTGAATCCATGCTTGTACAAGTTTTGTGTCTTTAGTGTCACAAAAGTTAGTGCATGCAGTAGAAGTTATTGTCGATATTGAGCAGGCAGGTAAATATATTCCGTAGCATGCCTTTCAGAAAGGTTAAAACTTGTCACAAATATTATAAACCGATTTTAAGTTTATTTAAATAGCACTACACACAAAACTTTTCATTGTAGTAAAATTTGGTCGCACCAACATTTCAACTATAGTCTCAAAAGCCATTAGAAGGGTTGATAAAATATTTAATACAGAATAACTAAATTATACAAAATTTAAAATTTCCTATCATATACAATATTACAACTGCTTTAACCAGTGGCGGAGAGAAATTGCATTAAGAAAACAAGTAGTAACCGAGGCCTTGGAGATCGGTTCTTCCTCTCAAAACTTTGAATTTACTGTTATATTTGACAATGGGCAACATAGATTTTAATATGGTACGTTGTCTCAACAATGGTTTCAATGGTTAATGGCGTACGACTAAGAATCCGTCGCTTTTCTTAGCGTAGTTTTTATTTTATTCTCTTTAGTGCTAGAAAGTTTTTGATGCCAACCAAAAGCTAGTAATGCATTTTCAGGAGTGAGGAAAAGTAAGATTCAAAGCTCTAACTGAAGACCTTTTACCTGGATAACTAGCAATGGTTTGTATACAACCTAATAACAATGTAATTACAACTCTGACCGCCTTTTCCAGTAGAATATGATCTATCATGTCACTTATCCCGCAAATGTGGTTTAAATTTTTATTAAAAATAACTGGAAAAATCGTATAAAAATGGTTCCAACTTGAGAATGGGGAAGAAAATTTGGGTAAAACTCAATGATCTACACAACGTAACTATACAACTCATTTTCTTTCGCTTTCATTTTTGTCGCATGATGGATATTTATAGGCGAAACCGCGTGCCTTTTGTTCGGATGGGGTGAAGATAGATAGATAATAGCTTTTTTTATTCGGTCAGGTTTTTCAGGGTTAACTGTTATAAATAAACGGACCGTGTTGGATTCATGAAATGCATACCTCATACTATCTGCACAAATCAGGTTTTAAATACAAGTTTTTAAATCTCGACGTAAGTTCAAAGTTTTAATTATACTTTACTGGGACACCCCATTTCCCTACAGATAAAATAGAAGAAAATATAAAAATTCACTAAAATTCACCATGTTTGCTGATTTTTCTAGAAATTATGAACCCTGAAGAATTTGAATAAAGTTGGTTTTTGATAAGAGCCTCTGCCCTCTGCAGCAACAAATAATAATTCGTGCAAACGCAATTCTACAATAGCTGTATTTAGACAAGTTTATTTTACATAAAAAGTATCTGAAATAATAACATCATCGTTTAAAAAGTCAGTTTCTCTTGGTGGGTTAATGGCTGTATTAATTTATTCATGAGTAGGAATATCCTCTGACTCCATTTTTAAAATGTGTGGCACCACTGCGTCGATCTGAGAGCTAGCAAGTAAATTTGTAAAAAACAGTTCTTCCATCGCATATGCACTTAGGTTCCTGGAGACATTAGTAAAAGTTAGAACAGATATGTACTAGGGGAATTACAGTCATGGAAAATGGTTTCGGTGTTACCTTAATTGAGGAAGCAGTAGTAGTATCTTGCTCAGTCGACGCCTTTCAAACATAACATCTTCTTCTTCAGAAGATTCCAGATGTTCATGAAGTCGCTCCACAATTAAGCATTGAATTTCTGTTAAGTCTGCTGTCAAATCTAGTCCAAATTGTGCCAATCTCTCTACAAAATATTTAGCGTTAATTACTCTCAACTGAATGGTTTTTACATGTAATGCTAACAAACCTGGACTGAAGAGAGCCAGTACTCGTAATGCTGCGAATTCTAAATCATCAAGATTTAGTTCCTGTGCGTTCCGCATAAAAACATGGAGCTTCGAGACATGTTCGGCAACAGTTTTAAGTCTATGCGCCGTGCAATTCGTTTGCAAGTTTACTAGTAAGGCGTTGGTTATACTTGTCAGTGACATGATGGAATGACATTGAACTAGTCCTAATGCGAAGAGTTCATTCCAAACAGATCTGATCAAGACAACTTGCACGTCAAAACTGTAAAAAAAATCATAGGTTCTGAATTAACCGTTGTCATGCTTAATATCTTATATTAACAAAACTTTATCAAAACTTGTAATCATGTTTTTGTGTCCTAGTAACATATTAACAGAAAAATTTCTGTAGTTACAATTTTTCGTTTCACTTCAATATCCAAAGTTAATCAAGTTCGCAATGCCATTTTGATCGCATCTCTACTCATGGCATGGGTCTACCCACGTTTATTCTTATTCAATAGAAATAGAGCTTTGAGTATTAAATGTTGCGAAAGATCAGTAGATAAAAGTGAAATCACTATTACATATATACTGCTTGAAACTAAAAAATAACTAAGGGGTATACAGAAGTCACGAAACACTAATTAAATTGCAAAAGAACTGAACCGAGTGAGAACATAGTAGCCAAAACCAGCCCAGATATGTGTTACTCACCCTAACGCCTGGAAAACAGGAAGTGCTTTCGCCCAATGAATTGAGTGAAATAAAAGCCGTGACGCTGTCTCGCATACAAATTGTACATTCGATAATCCATTGTAGGTTGTTGGACCTGGACTCAGTAGACTAAATGGAATACTGTTCTCAGGTAATACACTTTCTTTGTTGATATCAGCAAATATTGAAAAGTTGTCTCCCTCTTGCTTTGGCTGAAAGGAAAAACAGCCTTTTAATACACAAATGCTTAACGAATGGTAAGTATACTAGTCAATTATAGTCTTAATTATTCACTAAAGTATTATTGTTGAATACTAAGTCTACTACTTAGTAATTAGTCTTAGTACTTTACTACTCACCTCATTATTTATCACTCCTGAGATTGTTTCAATGGCCTTTGCTAATACTCTACGCTCGGAAGTGTCTTTTTCAACGGAACTCTCAGATCCTTCGTCACCTGTAACATTAATTTATAACATTAAAACAATAATTGTTAATAGCATAATTATTATGCTTCATACTTCTACAATCACGTAACTATAATTGTCGTTGGTCTGACAAAATCATACAACAGGCTGGAGTTTTGTTGCGTGTTTTTAACGTCAGATCCAGATGAGCACTAACGTAAGTGTGACTGTGGGGAATGATGAATGAAACACAAGAGACTACTATAGAAATTTCCTAATATTTCGAAATAAAATTATTATTAATTTGTATACAAATTAATGCTGAATAAGTCATTGACCGTATCAACAAATCTGTTTGAATTTGAATTAATACTGAATAGATAATTTTAATTATTGGAGCGGTCGTTATCAATCAACACAAATACGTTTTCTCGCCCAGTATTAAGCATGAATCTTGGAGGCTCAGGAAAGAATAGAAGGTTAAGGAGGGAAGCCTACCTAAGCCCATGCAAGACTGAAAGTATTGATGAATGAACTTTTACTTTCGCCTTCAGAAGGCGAGAGCAATAAACCATGCGGATGCATTCTGAAAATTCAAACTCCTACTGAAGGAAATGAAACACCTACCTTGAAAATTACTGTTGTCGAATATACCATAGCTCTGCCTAGAAAACGTGCTGGAAAGATCTTGATTACTGAACACTGAAGTCGGTGAAATTGATCCGATAGTTTCATCCGCAAGTTCTCGCTTCATCTGATTTGAAAGAGGCTTTCGTTCATGCTGAACTGCTGCACAAAATCGGACACAGTCACATTCTCATGTTTAGTAAAATTTGTTGAATTAATTTATTGGATGACTAATTCTAATAAACAATAAACGTCCACTCCCTCTATACATCTATCCGGTTTACTAGTTAAGTTTAACTACTATTAGATCTACTTCATGTGTTTCAAAGGCGAAGACACTTGCAGACAGAAACAAACGTCCTCATAAATGTAAATAATCTGAACAATTTGGCGTAAATTGGAGCATTTCAGAGAATGTTTCAATTCAATTCAATTCAGTTTCGCACTTGGTGCAAAAATATCAAATCTCTTACTCCACGCCCTAAATATCTATTCTAAAATCGGTGCATTGACTACAAGTGTCATCCATTTTGAAACTCCATGAGAAATCGCAACAACTATGAACATGCTAATTAACAATAAAAATCTCGAGCAAATGGAAATAGGGTATGTGCGTTCTTAAAGATGAGGAGTAGCTTTTTCTCTTTGTCCAAAATCATTGATTAATAATCAAAATTATCAGAAAAATGGACAAAAATTATTACAAAACAGTATAAAAAATTGGAAAATTGGTTACTCACAGTCAGAGCGCATCCCCATTTGCAAACATTTTTGAAGTCTACAATACTGGCAGCGATTTCGATGATGTTTTGTTACTTCACAGGCCTTAGTACCCCGGCACGAATATCCCAACTGCTTCCTTATAGATCTCTTGAAAAAGCCTTTACAACCTTCACAACTAATAGCCCCATAATGACGACCTAGAAAGCGAAAAAATAAATCAATTTACAGTTTACTTGCTATAAGCAGTTTGCTTGTTGTAGTAGTTGGGATATAACTCATTTAAAAATGCCTCATAAAATTACGTTTGTGCATAAAAATGATGTGCACAATTGTTTGTCTGATAGACTTGAAGATGAATCGGAAAGTTTCCCCTCAACTGGAATAGATTTCTGAATGTATATTTCTACTATAGTATTTAGGACTGACCTGAGGCCCTATCTCCACATACGACACAAGTGTCCACTGTCATTCCCAATGACGACCGAGTCGTATCAAAGTCCAGGACGGCACAATTACTTAAGTCGTTGGAATCGACATCCATTATTAACGAAGGCGCATACGGTTGAAGCTAAGCGCATTATCAAAGTCCAAACACAAGGAGAATCTCGTTGGTTTTCCACAGCACCCGCATGGACACAAGTCCTCCAAAGTTCTGCTTATTCAAAGTAGACACACTTGGAAACACGAATAATTAATATAATGTTAGGTGTTCCTTTCTTGAAGACTGGGTTCAGTCGTTATTTCTAAAAGTTCGCTTCTCCAGGAAGGTCTCACGTAACTAAGCGCGTCGATGTGTGTTGAATGACGAACTGCGGATATGTGCATTACATTACGATGGCATGATGTGGCCAAGGTAGAGGTTATAGGTTAGGGACCGTTACAAAGACCAAGACGAATTCTAACGCTACCCAAGCCTGCCAACCACCCATCACAAGCACGCTGCACTGCACTGTACAAGGCAGAGCCGGACTCCTTTAACCCCTTCATATGGGTTGGGACGATCTGCTCATGCTCATCCTTTCCACGATCTCTACACGAATTTACCTATCTTTCCTATTCCACAACCAACTATATGTGGACTACAAGTCCATAATATATGAAAATGTGAACACATCTCAGCTTATTGAGAATTAAACTAATTAGTTTAATACCCGATTTGGAAGAATACTGAAGATTTCTCTCAAAATTTAAGTTTATTATGTCGAGCGATTTTTATTAGATTTTTCTATGTAGAGAAAATTGGATTGCCAAACTACACAGCAAGATAAAAGTCGTAATAAATCAAACCTCGGATTCAATTACGCTAAGTTGACCCAATTGTAATACTTAAATAAAAATTATTTGAATTTGAACACTTCATAATAAAGAAACTGATAAAAACCAACTAAAATATCTCTTAGTTTCAGTTTATTGTTTCATTTTGAGATACAACATTATAATAGCGTAACATTAAAACTGGTATCCGGAATTTAATTGTGTCCATATAGTACAGTTTATAATTTAGAGGTCTTCAAAATTAGTTTCAGGTTCAGGAATAGATTGCATCATGGGGACGAACTCAACATTCAATCCTTCCTCTTGGGTTCTTAGCAATAAGTCTTTTCGATTTACTTGAGGACTTCGGCCAAAAATTTCGTTGACCACTCTGAAATGAGAAAAAAAAAACGTAAATAAACAATTTATATATACAAATTTGAGGTTGGCAAGAATAAAAGTAACCTGCTAACGGTGCTACTAGCTCTTGACATTCGAGATACATCTGGGGGTGGACCATTATCATCAAGCCCTCTATGAACTGATACATCGTCGACGTCCTTAAATGATCTATTCTTTATTTCCAACGCTTTCAAATATTCGAGTGTGCTAAGACTATCTCGAGTTGGCTTTCGATACCTTGAGTAATTAAATCACAGAAAGAAATTGTGCTCAGTTATTATTTCACTGCTGCTACATATATGGCTTATAAGATAATAACCAAATTCAAGAGTTGACTTTTACTTACAGTTTCAATAATAAAGACGAGCACACCACTGATATTGAGCTCAGAGCCATAGCTGCAGATCCCATCCAAGGCTGTTAAAGCAAATAAACGATTTCAAAATAATATTCTGAGTCAAATGTTCTATCTACGACAGTACTATATGTAAGAATTTCTTTTTTGAACACAAACAAAATTATCTTTAAAGTTCTTTCTTACTTGAATCATAAGACCCCAGTAGCTAAACACCCCAGCAGCAAGCGGTATTCCTATAATATTGTAAATACTAGCCAGTAGGAAGTTCAGTCTGATTCTCTGTACCGTGGTGCGACTCAGATCCAGGCAGGCAATAACATCCAATAAATCGTTCTGCAAGGAATAAATTATATGCGGTAATGCGGTAATCAGCACTTGATACAATCTAGTATTATTTACTAACCCGAATTAAAACAACATCAGCGGCTTCAACCGCTACATCTGTTCCAGAAGCAATTGCGATTCCGACATCCGCTTGTGCTAATGCTGGAGAATCATTGATTCCATCCCCCACCATGGCTACCCGATGTCCCAAGGCTTGCAGTCGACGAATTTTTTCCACTTTATGAGATGGCAAAACTTCAGCAAAAACTCGAGTTATTCCCACTTGTCGAGCAATAGCAGCAGCAGTTTTTTTGTTATCACCGGTGAGGAGTATAACATTAAGTCCTCTTTTCTTCAGAGTGTAAATAGCTAGATGAGCTTCGGGTTTAACACTATCGGCTATGGAAAACATTGCACATAGTGTTCCTGAAAGTAATCAAAGTTGACAAAACGTTGACTTTATGGTTTTATCCAAGTCGTTCCACATATATAGTATAGTTAATACTTAAAGGCATGTACCGTTTATTGCGCAAAGGACAACCGTTTGCCCTTGCTCTTCCAAGTCAATCATATCAGTGTCAACGACGGAGTTTACAGCGATACCGTTTCGCCGCATCCATTCACGGTTACCAACTAATACCTGAAGTGACAGATATTGGATTGCTGTATTACTGAACGCTATTAATTATACTGAAATGCTAAAGTTCAACCTGGTACTTTTCTGCATCCAGATCTCCAACTGAAATCAAGCGTCCAGAAGACAGATCTCCCGGATTAGAATTGTATTGTTTGGAAAACTGAACACGAACTGAATTAATGGTAATATAATCCTGTTTCCTGTCAACAATTCAACCGAATATTAGATTTTTATATCAATTGAAAAATCTAGCCCATGTAAGGAAAAGAATACCTTGGCTCGGACTTCTGTTTTCTAATTATATCCATAAGGGCAGTGGACATTACACCAACCATGTTCGGAATATGTGAAACCGTCACACTCAATCCACATCCTGGTACTACTTTAAAATCTTCAGATTTACCCTGCAAGCCCGAATGAAGCAATTCTTTCACGAACCGAACAATAGCTGGAATCAACAACGATTCAAAATATCATGGAATGAGTTGCATGATGTATGTTAGTGGCAAAAATGAAAGGTATATATATTCAGCACTAAGAATTAACACAAAGCAGAACCATTGCTGATTCGAGTCGGGGTAAACATTAGGCAAATGTGTGCATGGGCATGCCGACAAATTGTGTTTAATTTGGTTAAAATTCTTTACCTGTTCCGATTGGATGCTCGCTATTGGACTCAGCAATACCAATGATCACAAGAACTTTTTCCAGTGACGAAAGAGAGTCCCCAGTGTATAACATGATGCCAGTAAGGGAAGGAACTCCATGAGTAATAGTTCCAGTCTTGTCAAACACAACACTCTTGACCTACAAAAAATGAATTAACGTTATATGTAATCGTTCGGAAAAATCTCAGTAAAAATCCAATCAAAATAGCAACCTTATGAGCGCTTTCCAGGGGTTCTGCTCCTTTAATAAGGATTCCATTCTGGGCACCAACACCTGTTCCTACCATGACAGCGGTTGGGGTAGCCAAACCCAGCGAACAAGGACAAGCAATAGCAAGGACGGTCAAAGCGTAACGGAAAGCGTACTGGAAAATTATCTCTGATTTACTGTAGCGTTCCTCATCGTAGTGCTGATCAAAATTCAAAAAATAATCATTGTACACTTATCGAACCGATAAACTAAACATATCTATAAAGGTTTCAAGTACTTTTGCGTTAAGAGCTGGAAAATTTGTGTAGCCAACAATAATCCATCCAGACAAGGTCATTAAAGCGACTCCGACGACCACGGGGACAAAATATCCAGCAATCCTATCTGCCAACTGCTGAATTGGAGCTTTTGATATTTGTGCCTCTTCGACGAGTCTTACAATTTGTGCGAGTGTGGTATCATCCCCGACCTGTGTCGCCTTCACTAGGAGCATTCCATTTAAATTCATTGACCCTCCGATTACCAGGCAGTCTAAATTGAATATTCAATTTACAGTTAGTCGACACAACACAGAACCAGTCCTCAATTTAATGTGGCTTTTATAACCTTTCTTTTTCAACACAGGCATCGACTCTCCCGTTATTAATGACTCGTCACACATGGAGCTTCCATGTACGACTTTCCCATCGGCTGGAACTTTTGCCCCTGGTAAAATCTAAAATTGTGTGTAAATTAGATATCTTTGCTCATTTTGGTTATTTCAACATGATTTATTCCGAAAGATCATCGCCACTCGGCAGAGTTTTTCCTAACGAAATTAATTGCATAAATAAGTCATCCTTGAAAACCTTGCAAGAAAAAATAACCCTGAATAAGGAAAGATACTAGTTATTTTACTTGTATACGAAAATCTAACTCACTAACTTCTGCAAGGTCAACATTCTAAAATTTGAGGCATGTGTAAATAATTTCAGAAAAACTTGATAATGAGAAATGAAATGTGTGGCCAACAAAATAGTGTATAAAATGAGGACATGAAAAAGAGCAGAAAAAGATTGTTACCTTTAATATATCTCCTCGATGTACCAGGTCCACAGAAATTTGTCGTTCCGTGAGGACCTCACAGTTGGGTGTTATTGTAACCACGATAGCTTCAGTTGCTTTCAGTGACAGAAGCTTTGACAATGCTTCAGATGTCTTTCCCTGCAAGATTCGAAATCATCAAATTAGTGTTGGCTACGACAATTCAGTATTATTTAACAGAAAGTTTGTCTTACCTTGGCTATGTGTTCCAGCCATCTACCCAAGGATACAAACAGCAACAGCATTGGTGGAGTGTCAAAGAATGTCACAGGACTTGGGTTGTGCTGGAGTATGATGGCTGCCAGCAACACAATAAAGGAATAGACGTATGAGATAGTTGTGGCTAACATTATCAGGACATCCATGTTAGTAGTTCTGTGCTTAATAGCTTTCCAAGCAGCCACATAGAAATGTCGGCCACCAATGAGCTACAACAATTTAGTACCGTATTCCTCAGTTTTGTTAAAGTGAAACAATTAGCATAACAGATAATCAATACTTACTTGTACAGGTGTGGCTAGCAAAAATAACAATAAATTCTCTAGTGATAGGCCAGGTAGAATGCACATGGGCAAATTACAAGTGTCAACGTGACTCATGTCTTCATGTTCCATGTCCATTGTTAACATGAAGTACATCATAATAACCATACTGGGCACCCCGAAGACTAAGGAGACCAAAAAAGAGTTTCTCCACTTTCTTGTAACGTCTCTGTGGTCGAGATGACTAATATCTCGAGTTGAATCCAACTCTGCGTCGAAACCCATATCCTGCAAACAATGTTTAGTTAAACGCTATGAACAATTTGCCGAGGAAAAATCTGTTTTACTTTTAAATGCTTACACAAATGGCATCGATAATATTTCTTGGTCCCGTGCTCTCAGGGTCATACTTGAAACGACCTTGCTGTAAAGTCAATGAAACGCTCGCTCCTAATATTCCTTTTTGCTTCAAAAGGTGAGTTTCGATAGAATTGACACAAGCTGCACATGTCATGCCGGTTATCTGCAGCATATATTAAAATATTGAATATTAGCTTCAGCAATGACTTTATTGTATAGACAGAAAAAACTTACATGTAACTTAACTTCCCCTTGTCCAACGCGTTGATCTTCTATTACTTCAGATGGAAATCCCATATCAGATATAGCATTAGCGATTTGGGAAGGCAATATTCTGGATGCATCGTACTTAACTTCCGCCTTGGCAGCCATGAGGGCTACTGCTATACTTATGACTCCTGCAAAATAGTATTCTTTAAGCTGATAATTGTACAACTGTTTCTTAAACTGCTTATCCTAGAACAGAAAATTTTATAATTTATTAAGCGTCATCTCTAATGTCCCTGGCCAAGTTACTGTTTACAAATTCCGTCCTAAGGGACGTGGACTTTCATTCATTCAGCTATTCATTCGCGGTCAGGTAGATGCCAATGAATGGCTGAATGAATGAAAGTCCACGTCCCTTAGGACGGAATTTGTAAACAGTAACTTGGCCAGGGACATTATCTTAAAATTTAGGAAGAGATGATTGTAGGTCAATAAAAATATTAGTTGCAAAAATTTCTCCAGGCCCACAACAGTCCAGTATTATTGAGCCATTTCAGTAAATATAGAATAAACTGCCATGGAGATCTACCATTCCTCAAATAATGTTCTGCGCCTGACACTACAAGACTGAATAAAATTAATTTAAAGCTTAATGTCTTCGCCAGAGAGTACGTCAGATGTCAGAGTAGGGCTAGGTATGTAATGACACTGATTGTTCAATGCGATTTAAAGAGGACTGTTGTGAGGGCTTTAGACAATAATGAATCATTCCCAACCACTGTGGTAAGATGGTAAGAATAATCGCAATGGTGCTTGTAAATAAGTAATTTAAAAAATATCTTTGGATGTAATTTATTTTACCATCGATCTTCTTGGCACATTTCTCGATAGCAGCAACACAAGAAGCACAGGTCATGCCAGTGACTCGAAGAACACATTGTTCAAAATCGGACTCTTCAAAGGAGTCCACGTCCATATTCCAAATGAGTTTGGAATCCTCCAACCCGTCGTCACCTGGATTGCAATGCATAGTAACACAATACTTTAGAAAATACACAGGGTTTCTCTTTCAGAAACCAGAGAAGTATGAGTTATTGGTAGCATGAGTCATCAACAATGCGCACTAAGTAGAGCAAATAAATGAAGATGAATAAAACAATCTCAAAATAATTTGTTAAAATAATGCAGGGTTTATAATTAATGCAGCTCCCAATACTCTTGAAACTAAAATACAGTCTAGCCTTATCAGTTGGTATTTGGTAACAGCTGTAATCTAAGGTTGAGGCTGAGTTCGTGTGAATCTTTTTCTGTTTTATTCTAACACGTTTAGTAACAGAACTACTACTATTAACAGAATAGACACCCAAATGTGATATAGGAAGTTACGTAGCATTAGTAGCCATCGCAAAACTTGATACGATAAACTTAATAATCTATATTCTCATTCAAGCAGTAGTGCTCAAGTGCGGTGTAATCACAATTATCACATAATCCTTTCTAAAGTACTAAGAAGCACACTAACCAATGAAACGAGTTCAACACAATCAATTTCCGACAGTCAGCTCCGCTATGAATAACGTATCAAATTGATTTATATTTATTACCTAGTAGATGTTGGTTCCAGCAATCCTGGAATACTAGTTAACTTAGTACAGTGACGTCGTAGACCTCATTCGTTTAAACCACATTACAATACTTTTAATAACAAGTTCGGGGAATGTTCGTAGAATATTAATTTTGAATCAAATTCTCTAAGTACCTACGCTAGTTTGCTAGTGTCCGACTTCATTTTCCTTGATAAAACTTTTAGGAATGGGTTATTAAATAAAAAAACTACTCTGAACACCCCACACAAATATCTCCCACGCTCGTTCTTGCCCACCTGTCCTGTCAGCTCGCCGCAGCCACAGTTGCCACATGTACTTAATGATTTGTGAATGTGATACTGAAACTGATATCGTAACCGTAATTTATAAATACTGATTCCAAATTAATCAGATATTCGACTATTTGTTACTCTGTCCGTGTGAAAACCATATTTCTAATCCCAGTCAAAATTTTGAGAATAATATTTCAATTTCCAACACGGTCTGTTTGTTTACATATAACAGACTCCCTGACAAACTTGACCGAATAAAAAAACTGTCATCTATCTATCTAATCTAACTTTTAGAGAAAGTAATTTACTAACCCGTAATCGATTACTTGAAGCTTAATCTACCTTACACCTCCCCAAGTCTCCGTTAACTCTAGCCTTCCCTCCCTCCTTGTTCACACGATTAACATTATTAGCCTTATGGGTATGGCCAAAAATTAAAACTTTAAAAATTTGAAAGAAAAATTCAATTTCTCAATTCTAATATTTTGTAAATAAACATTCGTTCGAGTAGGGTACTCATAAAAAAATTCCGGGGCTTGAACGCTTGTCTCACCTGGAAGGGTTACCTTGTCAGTCTCAATCTCGTTCAAAATGTGAGACGTTGTGCCACACACACGGCAAACGGCAGAAACATTAACCAGAAATTCAAATAACCTTTGGGTTTTGCAAGTGATTACGACGATATGTATGAGTATGAACTTCCTAAAAAACCTTCCTTCATAAAAACTTGATTGATTACGGAGGATATTAAGTCCTATAAGAACAAATTATTGTAGCAAATCATCATAGAGATTTAAGCTTTTGTAAGCTTTCAACACAACCTTCCTCAAGAAAATTAATACAAGAAACTTACTAGTTAGAATCGAGCATGATTCGAATTGAATTTGACACTGCTGTCTGGCATTAGTTTTCCTTTTTCGTTAATTCAATTCAATTCAATGGTTTATTCAAGTGACGACGAAATATAACGTGAAATGATCACGTTGATCCCAACCTCGAGTCACATCGCGATAAAATAAAAGAATTTAAATATGTTATTAACATTTCTTATACCTAAATTATTAATCTATATATTATTAGTTTTACAGAAATGGCCTATCTGTCTAAACTCTTCGATACATTATTCGTTACTTCGATACATTCAGAAAACAGTTACGAACCAAGTCTCGTTTCGTGTTTATAAAAACGGCGATCCAACACAACACAACGTTACATAGCATTTGGACTCTCAACTCACTTGAGTACTAAAAGGATAGAGAGTGTAGAATGGCGGGAAAAATAAGTCGGAATTCTGTTTGTGGTGAGAAGGACAAATTCGTGTGATTGACTAAGCTAATTTAATCTAATGCACTGAATTAAATTCTGTAGTAAATTAGACTTTTACAGTAAATCAATATTCAGTAATCATTATAAACTACTAGTGAAACTGGAGTGATGTCAACTGCTCGCTTTCGAAGCGGGGAAGGTGACTGGATCTGTGCAGAGCCAGAGTACGTACAGTTTTATTTTTATTCCTGTATATTAGTTTCTATTATGTCGTAAAGATCTGATGAGAAATCAAGCTAACAAACCCCCCAGTATCATATATTATCTAATATTTTACTGTATGACGAAAATAAGGGGAAATTTTTTCGAAGGTTAGTCTTGTTTTATAGACATGTAGCTAGGTAAAGTAGGATTCCGCGCCTGGGACGCAACCTTAAGTAGTCCGGAAATTTTTTAGCCAAACCAACTATGCCTAATGTATGTAATTCCCCGAATGTTTTTGCGCTCAGCGCGTATCGCTCGAGCGGATTCATCGGTACGTCGTGTAGGGCCTATCCGAGAAAATTCTGGGTCTTTTGACGTATCACTCGCTCTCAGGTCAAGTAGTTTTGGAGAAGTTAATCCCTATTTATTCTCCGGCACAACAATTCTAGGCATTTATTAGGGGAGATTTTGCAAGTTTTCCTGCCCTATGAGACCTTTGACAATGCGAACATAGGCTATGTGTGATCTGTAGGCGCTGAGAATGAGCAGGAGGGTTAGAAGACTGCTATATATTGGGGCTTTATACATTCAATGTCCCCCAATCCAGTGAACAATGAAAATTTTGCCTGCACAGAATTGTATTTTAATTTGTATATTAGATGCGGCAACTTAAATTTTGCAAGACGCAGCGCCTGTAACCGATGTGGCAAAGAGAAGGTGGATGAAGCGTCAAAGAAAAAACACATTGGAATTGAAATTGGAAAAGTAGCTGCGGAGAAAAGTCGTGGACTATTCAGCGCCGATGACTGGCAGTGCACTAAGTAAGAAGTTGCACCAGAATTATTTGGTTATTCGTGCTTAGTATATCCTAATACTTCCCTCCAACTGAAACGTTTAAGACATACACTTCTAACGTCTAAACTGTGGGGCTCATTGCATCTGTTCGTTAAGATTAATTTGGAACTAACTTAATTTTCAGATGCGGAAATGTTAATTGGGCAAGGCGCCAGCAATGCAACATGTGCAACGCCCCAAAATTTGGAGAAGTAGAAGAGCGGACGGGTTATGGCGGAGGTTAGTAACAAGTCGAAATAAATAATAAAATAGTGATAAAATATTCGACATGGGCATACTGGTAATATTTATGGTTAGATTGGCATTTGAGTTGATGCATGGTCAATGCTCATTTCAGGAAACATTTGTTTTCAATATTCGCATAAAATAAATAAATCAAATGCACACATATAATTGAATTCTCAATTGTGTAGGGTATAATGACCGAGGTATCGTGGAATACGTTGCCCGAGATGAATCTGATGATGAGTACGACGAGGTAATATTTTTTCTTACTAGTGAAGAACAAATAAGTAGTTGACATTAATTAAATTCAAGGTGCTAAATGTACTATACATTTAGTGGAACATAGGTAGTGTTAGTAATACTCGTTTCAATCTGATTAAAAGCGTGAGTTCAGGATTACCGATTACTGATTCAACTGAAAGTGAGTGTGAGGATAAAACAAAAACAAAATATCCGATGTATATTTTGGAACGAATAATAAATATACTCTATTCAATCCTAGTATGAAGAAGGTTCGTTAGTTTTATAAGCCTTGCACTCTTCTATCTTGAACTCAAATAAATATCTCTCATAGAATAAACAAAATATGTTCTATTGCAAGTTTTAAGTTTTTGTAGTTTCATTAATGATGAAGACACTTACAATCATTTTACAAGATACAACTATCTAGCTCGGAGTGAGTACGAATGCATAGACTAATATATCTGAACTACATATTTAGTGTGTCTTAGTGCTAGTCTTGTTGGTTGTCATTTATGTTTGTTCCTGAAGACGTATTAAGACTGGACTAGTGTTAATGTATAATCAAAGTAACAAAAAAGCATAAGTTCTTATCTATTCTTTCTAGTTTGGTCGAAAAAAGAAAAGATTTCGTAAATCATCAAATTCTGAGGAGTCCAAAGGGGATGCTGATGAAATTGTCGAGAACGAATCTACTGTTCCAGTTGATGAGCCGAAGGCGAAAGATTCTAGCGAAGAAGAGGTATTATGGGTGGAAAGTCTGCAAACCAATTTACTTTTTACGTGTAACTGAGTCACGCGTATTATTCACTTATCTAAATTATTTTAGGAAGAGGAGGAGGATGATGATGATGATGACGACGGTGATCTGTCTAAATATGATTTGAGCGATTGGGGAGACGAAAAGGCAAAGAAGGTTACGGAGGAAGAACCGGGACCGTGTTCGTCTAAACGAATTAAGATTGATTCTTCAACTTCCTCACAGTCTTCTACCAGTTCTACTGCGGTATCACCCGATGGTATTCCAAAACCGTCAGTTCCCAGGAAAACATTAGGAAACACCGGAAGCGAAACGGAGAATTCCTTGCGGTAGACAAGTTTATTCAAATCAATTTTTTTAAATAAAATAAAGTGCATTCCTAACGAATGGTTTACAACAATGTATAGTTTCTTGAAATTTGGAAATTAAAACTGAATGTAGACACGTTTTAAAAGTAATCTGAAATAAAATATTGAGTTCTGACTTTTATAAATCTAATAATGTGTAATTAGCATTCGTCAGCAGGTACTATGTGCTAGTACATGGAATACGTGGACAAAATACAATACATGGAATGCCAATTTTAGCTCACCTATTATAGACGGTGGGGCATAAGTAACCGTGAGACTGAAATAACCCTTATTTGAATGAAAAACTGATATCATCAAGTTTCTCGCGTATTTTTTCTACGAAATTCGAGATACACGTATTCAGATACAAAATTACATATTCAAATTTTTATTCTCCAAAACTCCCCTTCTATGAGAATAAAATTTTCAAGAAGAGTCATCTAATTTCATTGTAATAGCGCGAGCACCATGCACTTTTTAGAAATAAGAGTGCATTAAAAAAAACTCTAAATTACAGTCTGTATTGAATGGCCATCTCGAGTTTTTCAATTTCCTCTAAGACAAAAGGCGTCTCGAATCTAGAGTCACTGATGTCCCACGCTTCTCCTACAGTATCTCCAAGAATTGTCCATACCTTTTAATAATCATTTTCGTTCTAACATCATTCAGCACAGTGACCCAGAACTGGGCTTAAATGTTCACAATCGCATTTGGGGTTCTTCGATAAGTGCACTTTTTCAAAAATTTCCCCAGGTCAAAGGTTTTTACCTCGAACCTGCAAATATGATTCTCACAAAAAATTCCAGTGTTCGGTTATATATTTCCCTGAAAAGAACAATAAAGCTCTGAGTACATCAATATAAGGTCCACCACTCTACGCCTTCTGGATTGGGATTTGCATTTTTCTGTATTTGAACAATGGGGTCTATGGTTATGAACTTGCATGAGTGAGCTTAACAATTGACCCCTTTTTTAAATTCATCAGCTAATTCTACATAAATTAACCAGCGATTTTAGCATATTTTGTATATTTTATATTCAGATCTGCTCCAGTAATTTCGCAATTTTCGGTTGTATGAATGACCTTATCATAGAAGCACAACAGAAGTAGTTTTACAAAGATTTTTCTTACGTTAGGTTAACTAATAGTAGTAAATATTTAACAATTATTTTTTACTTCTCAAAGGACACCCTCCCCCTTTAACGTGCATTCTACATAGCTGGTTCTGAAATTCCAAGCGTAACTAGTATGAATATATTAGGCATTTAATTGGGATGTAATCTTAAATGGGATTTGGAAGTTAACGAAATGGTGACGCAGGCAGCCGAACATGTCTTTATGTTTAACAATCCTGAATTGCTAGGATTTGATTGCAATGAATTGAAAGCATTTTCTTCCAGACTTCATTCCATGGAACAAGGTTCTAAAGGTCACGATCGACTTTTTAACGTACCCCTGCGTTGTTCAGATATACGTAATAATACAACGTTTCCTACTGTTGTGGAACTCTTGAATGATGAATACCGTATTACACCGAGTTGAAGCCGGCCTCTAATATAAGCCGTGTCTGGAATAGAAGCCGGGTCTCCGTCACGATTGTAGAAATACAAGCCGGTCTCAAATATAAGCCGGGTCTCGATTATGGCGATGAACCATTCTTCATCGCTGATTAATTCAAGCGACGACGACGATACATTCAACAGTCAAGATCATCCAGACACAAGTAGTGACGAGACGAGGTGCCGAATCTTCCTGATTATTTGATGGACAGCGACTGATTTAAATCAAAATACAGTTCACAAATTAGAAGCAAAGTTTGTAACAAAATCTCAAATTAAACTGATGCAGCTACAAGCCGGTCTAAAATATAGGCATGGTCAAAATGTCAGTCAAATGGACAGAAGCCCAGGCTTCTATTCGGTATAATACGTTGTGCACAGAAGCGTAAATTGTATTGGTTCTGTCCGTAAATGCAATTGGATCTCTGTACTTTCGGATTCTTAGAAAAAATTTAAGTTAAATTTAAGAGAGTGTAGTACAGAAATCTGTACAATCATTTTGGTCCCTTGAATAACCGGAATTAAAAATTGAAATTTGTCTTTAAAAACAAGTCATTCGAAGTTCGGCTCAGGAAATCGTATAAATAGTCCATAGCAGTCGTAAGAACAGCTAACATGCAATGACTTCATTTTACAAAAATTGGTCAGTTATTTTTATGTAGTATATGCCAAAAGAATAAAACAAGAATTTGATATTCGATAATGAGCTTTTTTTGGGTTCCAGTAATTCATTCCGTATCAGCCACTTTTGAAATTTTTTCAAAATCCCGATGATTTCTGGTAACTGAACTAGTTCGCATTTGAAGTCACTGTTTTCTGTGTTTCTGTTATGAAAAGGTAGCCTGAATTAGCGTAGTAAGTGTAAATTCTTTTTCTTTCAGAATTAACATAAATTCTCACAAAAATATTTTGGGAGATATTTTTTGCTCCAACCTTAACGCAAATTCGCTGTTAAATTTCTAAGCTTATCAACATTGTGGTTGACTAAAATACCAGATTCCGAAAAACATTTTCTACACATGTGCATTTATTAGATCATTTTTCTTGCATATTTCTTCTTCCGTATCAATGGTTCCTGAGTCTTAATATTGAATCATTATTAAAATTGCAGATTTCAAGGGCGACAAGCATCTCGGCTAATATTGAGCAGAAAACGAATATAGAGCAACAATGTAATTTTCCCCTCATCGTTGAAGAAATTCACATGACTGGCTTCAAGTTAATCAGTAAGAGCGCTTATTTTGGTGTGCAAAGTAATTTACTTTGGCTAACTAATGATTCTATTTTGACCTAATACTGTGGATTTATGAAAACTGTTATTTTTGGTTTTTGGTCCTAACGCATGTCAATCCTATTCGAAATGAGGGTTGGTCATACGGAATAAGAAGACTTAAAATTAGTTATGGCAAATAATAATAGTAGACAAATGTGTGTTAATTAAAAAACTATATTAGAGATACTCATCAATTATTAATTTAGACTTCAGGCTTATCTTTTGAATTCTCATTATACCCCAAATCCAAATAATTTTAGACATTTCTGTATAAAAATAATTGGGTATTTTACCCAAACCTAAATAGCTCTGTGTGAAACTAATTGGAATGAAACTCCTAAGCTAAAATAATTTAAGGCATCATCCAGACCAAACCGAATCGTCATCTCGAAGCACACAATTCCGAATTAAATGTGATATGTTGGATATAATAAAATTGTCTAATCCAAGAATTTTGTTTTCATTTAGTATTAATGAATTAATTTCAAGCCCAGCCTTTGAAATTGACATCTGGAAAGGATAGTCAGAACTAGCGGATATGCCAGCACAAGCGCTGGCCGCTTGCTTGCTGCGCGCTTCGTGCATGGAAGCATGGAACTCATAAACTTCAAGCCAATTCTGAGA
Source organism: Thalassaphorura encarpata (assembly GCA_009869925.1). Classification (NCBI taxonomy): domain Eukaryota; kingdom Metazoa; phylum Arthropoda; class Collembola; order Poduromorpha; family Onychiuridae; genus Thalassaphorura; species Thalassaphorura encarpata. The sequence continues at coordinate 31,612 of WJEZ01000057.1, forward strand.
CTCGTTGTCAGACCAGTCCTTGCCAAACCATAGGTCAAAATTAACCTTGATTGAAATTTCAAGTTTATTTAAAATGCGTTCAGAGCGCAGCGCGCGAGGTTTGCCCTCTGCAAAGCGGATGTTTGTTGTGCCGAAGAATTCTTCGTCTCTCGACGTTTCACTCGCCTTTCTACGCTCAATAGTTTCTGAAAACCCAGTCTAATTTATATTCACGACAATTATATAGATCATTAGTAAGAGAGATAGAAAACAAATTGTCCGATTTGATTGGCAAGGAATAAGATTTTTCGAACTGATCCACAAAAGGAGTGGTTTTTTCTTGTAAATGTATAGTGGAAGTGGCGTGAGTCAGTAGAGTAAAGATTGGATTGGAGCGGGGGAGTTGGATTACGCGATGTGGATTTGTGAAGTGGGAAGCAAGTATCGTAGTAATTGTTGGTGAGTCCGCCTGGTAAAGGTAAACTCCGCCTAAGTCAGGGGATGTTTGGCCAATGTACTCTTTTACTGCTCATTTGAGGCATGCGTTTGTCTGAATGAAAAACCAACCCGGCCCTTTGGCTTCTGCAGTTTTTCAGTCATCAGATCAGTTCGTGAAGAAGAGTGCGAGAGTGAGGACACGATGATTACTGCATGTGCTGCCTGTGACAAGGCTATTCTAGACAGATTTGTTGTGAATGTGTTGGAGAGATCATGGCATTCTGCCTGTGTAAGATGTTTCGATTGCCGAACAATCCTTATTGACAAGTGTTTTACTAGGGAAAATAAACTTTTTTGCAAAAATGACTTTTTCAGGTAAGCCATTTTTCTATTTTTATCCATCGAACTTCGGAAAAATTCATGTCCCGATAATTTGTAGAAATTTGCCAAAATAAAGCTAGCTTGTTGCAGTAAGGACAATAAGGAGCGATATATTTAAAATTTAATGAACCAGTTCGGGTACTGACTGGGATAGAGAATTAGCCGGCATATCTAGCACACTAGAAGATTCTTACAAATATACACAGTCAAAGTCTTTCATTTTAAGCTGAACTTCATGTATTGAGTATTGTAAGTTGAATTAAAACTGCCACTACGATTCTAGAAAACTGTTTTAGAAAAAGGCAATAGGAAGTTCCGAGTTCTGCTCAACAATTTCTGCTAAGCAAAAAGAGTTAGTTTAATCTAAAACAATAATTCTTGTTTTATTAGTCAATTATTGACTAATTAAAATCTACAAACCAGTATATGTAAATTCTACTTCTAAAGAGACTAGAGTAATCCATGTACTTTCAAATAATACTACCGATTTGAGACTTTCATTCCATTATGACAGCAGCTGCAATATGTAATAAAATTTCTTACTTCCACCCACAAATGGAATGTTTTTTTTTCCTAGTCTCGATCATATCTTCTCAACTTTAGTTTTAAATTGCTTGTACCGGTTAAGTTCTGGCTGCATCCTTGTCAGCTTTGCGATAATTTTTCTTTATTTTGAATTTGTACTGTGAGTTGAGTTCTTTGTTTTATCAAGACCGGTTGGCTTTACTATGAGCAATCCATATAATAAAATTCAGGCTCTGATTGTCTGAGTTTGGCAGTTCCTCTTTCAAGACCGTTGGACCGATTTTCTCAAATAATACCTCAAGATTTTCAACATACTCGGGGGGTGCTCGATGTCTATATGGTAAATCCATTTGACCACCCCAGAGCGGGTAAATTTTGTATAAGAATTAGAAAACATGTGCCAATGTAAACACTCTCAAGTCAGCTAATGTCAAGAAGTGCCATAAGCCATTTTATACTGGGGTAGCATGGGCGTTTAACCTTTGACTTCTACGAGAGGTAGGTAAATTCAGTTCTTTCCGAATATTTTTTGACCCAATTCCCGATTCAGATGATACTCTGACACTTGAATAAATAACGACTTGTAGTCCATTTTAAAGGGTCCTTTATGTTTTTTTGGTCCCAAAGAAGTATTTTTATGTAAATATACATTTGGTATTTTTTCTTCTTAAGAGATATGGGTTTGTTCTCAAAACACATCTTATCAAATGAGTGCATTTGTATTAAAGCATTACGCATGTTAAAAATAATGGTGAATACATAAATAAATATTAGGTGAATAGTGTATGTCGTTATGTCGGCCGCAGTCTCGTTCAAACTGCGAAGGACACTATTGGGAACTCTGAGTTGATGTGTGTAATATTGGAAAAGGCATTCTAATAAAGAATCCAATCAAACCAAATTAACAAAAATTAGGTACTGGTTTCGTCAAATTAGATTTTGATATGTGCCTACCGAAGTACTGATTTAAAAATATTGGCTTATTGACTCTGATCAAGTACTGCGGCTTTCACGCTTCAGTGCATTTGCCATTCCCTTCAAAATCGTTTGCCAAGTCAGTAAACGAATACAATTTTGAACCGATTAGTTTCCATGAATGTGGATGGTGTAGTCCAGGAATATTTTAGGATGATAAGATGTCAGGCCATTTTCTGGTGCAGGCTCTCGTACTTAACAACAACCACATACATGTGATTAATGTTCGGATATTGCACGTATAATTTTCACTAAATACTGAATCATTTTAGGAAACCTGTTCTTAGACTCGGTAGAAGCCGTAAAGGACATTCAGGAACAGAAAGACACATCAGCGCCTTTACTTTCTATTAGACGTAGGCTCACTCAACGATTTACGTATCTAAATTTTGACTCAATTAGAAATTTTTCAAATGCCTGAACGAGATATTTCGATTGCATAAAAGTTAATCGGCTCTAATTTTATATTAAATTTTTGTTTAATTGTTATTAAACCACAGCCAGTTTGATTAAGATTAGAAATACAATTCTCATAAACATGTTTCCACAACTCTTCAATCTCATCGGTTTTTCAAAAGCGTACTTGGTGTAGAGTTCCCATAACCCCTATGAGGGGTTGTTCCACATCCTAACTTAGGCACTAAGGATATTAAGTTCATCGAACTGTCTAGCAGCTTTCTGGGACCTTCATATCAAAGTTATATTCATCCCATTTGTCGTCAGACACAATTTTAGATAGCCAGAGCTCCGAAAGTTTTTGAGTCAGTAAGGATTTTATGGATGGAATCGTAACCCCATGTGAGAAAGATAGTTTTAAGGATGACTTGACATATGACATAATTAACCATAGTAAAAATTGTAGATATGTCATCATTCCGTAGTTCCAAATATGCTCACATGGGGCACATTGAGGTATTAGTTTACGAAAGGAAACAGAAAGTTGGAATGGAATCCATGTATGGCTTACAATGTGTATACATACTGTTCCTTCTGTAAAATTGGGATGATTTGGATAGGTTTGTCGTGACCTGTAAATTGCTAGTAATTTTCTAACCGACAATTTGCTTCTCCATAACGGTGGCGCTCTGCATACATAAGCGGCATCAGTTTTGTTGATACTGAGCAGAATAAACGTGCTGCTTTACTGCTGACGGGTTACGAGTGAAGATGAGATGAGATTCCACAATTGCCTGCTGAATGTATTATAACATTGACTCCAAACTCAGCCCGACAGCCGAGCTAGAATTTGGTATCCCAGTGCAAGTCACAGTCCCCAGTCCCTATTAGGTGCATTTATCCACGCATCATCTGCTTGAAAGAGTCGATTGAATTGAGGAGGGTTCTCGTCCCACCCAACTCATAATTTCTTGCCGGTTATTAAGTTAGTTTCCTAAGTTAAGTTAGTGGAGCTTCCTGATTGCGATTATCTCGACGAGAATCCTAGAAAACGTTTCTCACAGATATATATATGAACATAATATTATTCCCCGACAAAAACAGGTAAAACGGTTAGCTGTCACTCACTTCAAACAAGGATATTCTTATATATTTCGCTCGATTTCACTATCAAACGTATGTGTGAAATATTATACACTACAGCATGATACGTAACACTTTATGACTCCCCTAAAGCTCTGCCAACACGAGTTCCAACCTGATCGTAGAATGTTTCTGGACGAGAACATCATGTAGAAGGCAGATCTAGTTCATTTATACTAGTCCGTACAGTGGTTTGGCTTTGGAAGCTCAAAAAACCGTTCCTCGCATGTCATTAACCCATGTATGAGGCATTCAAATTAATATTCTGAGATAAATATTTCTTTTTTCATTAAATTGTGTTAACAGAAATGTGTAATTGAGAGAATTAGACTGTGTTCTATAACATTTTCCAAAATTGTGGTTTATACCGAATTTTTGATCAGCGCAGTTGCTGTGAAGAGCGAGAGCAAAAATCATTGTTTCTTTCTCGCTCGCTCATGGGATAAGAGGTTAGAACAGTAGGTTTTTCATGTTTCCATTCAAAATAACTAAGCCACTTGACTGATTTTTATGAATAAACCATTACATAAAAGCAAAAACATGCTTTAGTCAAACAGAAACTCTTATAGTAAGGTCGTGTGGATGAATAAAAGTTTATATGCCATTCCGGACTTAACAAATTCTCGAATAGTAGCTCGTGAAAAAAATGCTATATGAGAAAGCGGGCTATGTAAGGTCGTCATTAGGCATGTAATATCGCCCAGTTTTTAGGATTTCGATATTGGAGAATATGAATATAAAAATATCGTTATTTTAACGACTATGCAAATACATGCAGGCAGGAAGAAGAGATGTTATTAGATTACAAAATTAGATGACATTTTAAACACTTTGCCTATTATTGTACTGTACCCCATCCTCCTTGAGTATAAATAGTCCCACTTGAATTGGGACTCCCGCAAAATGAAATGTTGGATGTGTAAAGTAGAACTTTCTGCAACAGAATCCATGATTCTAATTTTTCTCAGATGTAAGGAGAATAACAGAAGAAATCAAAGAAGGCTAAAAAAAAGAAATCTGAAGTGGTTGTGGGTGCGATTGTACAGAAAAAAGCTAAGATTTATAATTTTGTCGTTTTTAGTCTAATTTTTAACGTCTTATTAAATGTTATAATGTGAAAAATACATCGTGAACGAATATAAAAATATCACTATTAAAAGAGCGTTACTTTGATATTGAGAAATCAAACGATTTCATGCCGTAGTCGTCACGGATTTAACAACCTTGCATCTCTCACATTATTCCTATCGTACAGTATAGAAAAGGGAAAGTGTGGTAGTTGCACTGCAAGTTGTTTTTAAATTTATACATAGGAACGTAATCCGCTATTATCTAGGAGTCAAGAGCCAAACCATCAGACTAAGTTTACAGTAGGTTTTGCTTTTTCCGGCTGTCGGTGTGGAACAGAGCAGCAAATCAAAACGTACGATTGATTAATCGATGTCAATGATAATATGAAGTGATCACATACTATATTGCGATCAGATTGTCTGGGATGGAGGCATGCTTATGAAAATCTCGGAGAAAAATTATAATTAATACTTTCATGATTCAATTAAGATGGAATTTCGAGTATACGGAAAGTACGGCTTCTGTAGTGATGAACTATAGTTCTACAGAATATATAACCTAACCACAGAACAGAAAACGCAACAACGGTCGTAGTCATTGTCGGAAGTCGGAATTGTTGGATAGAAGATTGATCTAATTCTTTAGCATAATCAGTAATGTTCAACTTTATCGTCCACTAAATTTATTCAAACATTTCTCACAGACGGTTTGGCACTAAATGCGCAGGATGTGCACAGGGAATATCACCTCAAGACATGGTCCGGAAAGCTCGTGATAAAGTGTTTCATCTGAACTGTTTCATGTGTACAATATGTAGAAGGCAACTGTCAACAGGCGAGGAATTGTATGTGCTCGATGATACGAAGTTCATTTGCAAAGATGACTACATTCATCTGAAGCAAGGTAAGAATTTAATCCTTCTTTCAATGGATTCCTACAACTAGCCCTACTACTACTTACTAATATCAGTTGAAAATTCGAGATTATATAAGGATTAGCAGTGGGACCTGCGTGACAATTCATTCGGAAAGGATTAAATAGAAATATGAAAATATTAGCCACCTTTATATGTAACAGATATTCTTCGATAAATCTGTATGGAACTAACGATTGGTTCATGTCAGATTATTTATTTAAATACCAACAAAACTTGTGTGTTGTACACGTTCGTTTTTCTTTGTTATACATATTGGCCCTGTCCTCAGACTTTATGATTATATGGTTGTAAGCCAAGTGAGAAATATATTCTGGCTTGTAGACTCACTTTTCTCTAATGATGAAGACGACGATGAAGATGATCTGCTGGATTCTGGTTTGAGTTCCCATCATCACCCAATCATGGGTTCAGGAAATCCTTCTAATTCGCCCTCAAAAAACATTTCTTCGCTTGTCTGCCCTTCCGATACAGATGTCAGAACACCGGTGACATCGTCTGGCGATAATAGTAATCTTGACAAGGATAACGGGAATGACTCAGAGGTAATTTAAATATAGTTTTAATTGAACCAACGAGGAACTCTCCCGATCTGTCCTATCTGGGTCGTCTAAAATTTTGCATCTTAGTAGATCGGCTCAAGCTGCTTCAAACAAAGTAGTAGTCATTTTACTGTCAACGGTTCAAAGGTCTAAACCCACAAAATGTGTGCAAGGAGAAGGACGCTACGGAGAAATACGAACAATTTTTCTTTGAAGATTCAATATTGAGAATTTTCGTATGTGGTCGACTTACTAAAATAGAGAAACACAGGTTTCAAAAATTCTAGCTACTTTTGAGATGGTAGGTCTCATTTTGGTGCAATGATTTTCCGCGTCGAGCCATTTTACATGTAGTATCATCAAACAAATTCATAAGAATTCGGTCTGAAAACAGAAGAGGGTTCGGGTTTGCCTTCGCTCCAAAACGAGTCGTGCAAACAAATATAAAAGTAAGAAAGGCTGAAAAAAACTTACGATTAGTACTCTTGAACCATTTGTAAATTTTCTATTGGATAGGGTCCACACAAAAATAAAATCCATAGCAGTGAATTATAAATGTAAAGCTGACATTTCTCCTACGCGTTCCTCTGACCTTTTAATTTCTCCTTGCTTAAAAGATTGCGGGTGATGAACTTCGATCTCACAGGGCCAAGCAGTGTTTTAAGGGTTGCTACTATTCTCAGTCGAATTCTGAGTTTTAAAATAGATTGAGGCAGGCAAACAACGTGCAAAATACTGGATGGATCAGGAGGGGACAGGTTGTGATTGTACTTTATAAGAAGTATTGATGTGATGGGGTTAAGATGATCTATTCACATGATTAGGCTTTAACTAATGCGTTTGGCTGATCTCCTTCAAGCAACTACATTTCTAATGATTTTGGGATTGGATTTGGTTTATCTGCTTGTGGTCTTCCCTTCAATTGAGGAACATGTCATAGCCAAACAATGGTAGAAGTGAATTTAAGCTGTTTGGATAATACAAAAAATTAAATAGTCCTAATTAATTAATAAATTAAATAGTAAATAGCCCTTTTGAATTAGATAATTGTGAAATTCACATTCATTTACACTTTGAATTCCGCGATTTTGTAAAGATTTACTAGCTTTTACAAGGCATTTAATACAAACTTCCTCCTGAAAACTGTTCATACCCACATGTGTCCCCCAATGTGCCGAATACACACTTACGACACAATGAATTCGACGAGAAATCTTTCAATCTAATTTTCAGTAGCTTTTCATTGCTCCGAAGGGTTCCGGTGCCAAAATATCATGGAATAGAACTGGCACATTGTACAAGTGGGGTTACAAAAATTCAAAACAGTGCAGATCGATTTATGATGTATAGATGAACGGAGGCACACTAGTCGCCGACCACGTCTGGTTTTGAAAGATAGGGTTCAACTATAGATTTGCCCATCCATTTCAGAGTGTACTTGTGAGATTAGAGGGGATGCATCAGTTTGAGGGCTCACCGCGTGTTTACCCTGCAAATTCAACACATCTAACTTGAAATGCAGTGAATTCTCGACAATAATGATTATTAGAAGTAGTGGTAAGAGGTAGTAACAGGTAGCCAGTGTGAAATATTTAGTGAGCAAGTTAAAATTATGATTTAGTTGTTGTTCAAATGTTAAAATGATTAGTAGAGAAGGGCCTTTATCGTTAGGGAAATGGGAGGGAATGTAGGGGCCTGCAGAAATGGTCCTTGCTGAGGAAAAATTGACAATAATGACACACTAAAATCTTTCAAAGAATTTACAATAACGTTCAGAAACTGTAGCAATCCTTTGAGCGGAGCGAAATTGATGGCCGTGGAAGATTTGAGGTTAATTTTGGAGAAGATAGTTTGAATGGTGTATATAAATTAAACAATTTATTCCTGAGGGATTTGAATTTGTAATTTTTGTCCCATGGGTAGTTGTCATTGTCTCGGTACGGTACATATTAAATAAAGGAAATAGCGTACTCCGTCCGAGCAGTGAGCTTTGCAGTACCTGCATAAACAATGTGTGGAAATTGCGTGTGCAGGGTTCCGTGGACGCAGATGGTGAGTCGAGGGATCCTGGCCTAGAGAACAAGTCTCCAGAGGATGCCTCAGTCGGATCAAAGAGAAGGGGTCCGCGGACAACCATAAAAGCAAAACAGTTGGAAATCCTCAAAACTGCATTTTCACAAACTCCCAAACCAACCAGACACATCCGAGAGCAATTGGCCAAAGAAACTGGGCTTCCTATGAGGGTTATACAGGTATCGTAAACTGCTCGTTTTTACTGGCAACTAATTCTTCTAAAAAATTTGATTTACAGAGTGTAACAGTAACGGTTTCATTTATTCGTCTCTTTTAAACTGTTATATTTAGATTTTTAGAACCAAATTTTCATTGAAAGTGTGCAAGTGTCATATCGTATCTTAGGAGACAAAAAACAGCCTTATAAAACGAGTATGCCTTAACTCTACTATTAGGGTTAGACTGACTGTCTAACCCTAATAGTAGAGTTAAGGCATACTCGGTCAAAATAAATTCTCCTTTAATACAAGGTCATCTAAGTATTTCTTAAGGCATCCTGCTAATAATAATTCACTATCCAAATGCTTCAATTAAGATAGGTTTTGTGCTGAGAACGAAATTAACGCTATTATTACTAGCACGGGTCAATAATGTTGCCAATTTTCAAAGTCAATCAGATAGATGTATAGAACTTTATTCAACTGTCAAAACGATTTCCCATAATATGTGTTCTTTACGCCTCGTGGACAGCCACTCCTTAACCTATTCTTAAATAATGCCTAATGATTCCACTTAAATAAAGTAAAACAACTCATTCATAATCCAAAACGATATAACTATTTCACTAATAAAAATGGATTTCCCTTTCCGATATGTCATTTCATAATATAGAATTTCAATGAGTGAGCGTCAAAACCTGAGATTCTTCAACATGTAATATGTAGCTACACGAAATGTATATACCTTTGCAGGTGTGGTTCCAGAACAAGAGGAGTAAAGAACGACGGCTAAAACAGCTTACATCTATGGGTCGGGGTCCTTTCTTCGGTTCCTCAAGAAAAATACGAGGTTTCCCCATGAATTTAAGCCCTAGTATTGAAGACGGTCCAAATCATTCGTTTCCGTACTTTGCTGAAGCTAAGTTTTCTGAGTTCGCTTATGGTCCAACTGGAGGTCCGTCTCAAGGATTTCATGACTTCTTCTCGGGTCCACAGTCTCACTTTCCTCCTTCAGGAGGTGATGCAGTGTTTTCATTATGTCCGAATAAACTAAGCTATATTTAGATTCTTAGATGTTTGTGCTGAGTTTTAAGCTCAAATTAATTGGATATAAATATCGATGTTAAATTTTAATACGTGCATCATAGAGACGTAAATCAGGTGGCTTTGAGTTAGTTCGTTCAATAGTGAGATGTGCTGAGAATGCAGAGGACACATTAAGCACTATACAACGGCTATATTCCTATGTGCCATTTTCTTATTTTGCAAATATATATATTTATCATAGTTTTTTATTCTGTCTCTGGCCAGGCTTAGTTACTATCAATAAGAAGACCTTGTTGGGATAACAAATGGGTGACAAGAATAAAATTAATACGCCAATCATATCAAAGAACCAGTTCATAGCTGCAATATGTGATGATTTCAGTTTCAAAGGAATACATTTTTTCCACCTACATTAGTTTTAAGTGGAAGTTGGATAATCGTTTGAAGATATTAGTGACTCTATCTTGCGTAACATCCTTCGTCATTAGCGTATTTCTTCTGAAAAGTCAGGTAGGGCTAATTTTATTCCGGAACCCGTTATTGCAATATATGAAGTTAACTCCATTCATCATCAATGACCCTTTAAATGGCTGGGATCTGTTCCTATTCTCAATATCTCAATGCACCGGAACTGCCTTATCATTAATAAAATACCACATTGAGACTAGGACTAATTTCCGACGTCATTAATGTTGTCCTTTGATTCAAAATTTGAAGGTGATTTTTAAAAAAGCAACAAACACAATCACTTACTCATATACATCATCAGGTACACCACTGAGGTACAGTTATATGCAAGGGCCTTAGGGCAATGTCACATATAGGAATGGGTAATTTATATTTTAACATTATAGCTTGATATTGTCAAGATACCCCAACTTGACTTGGTTATCTATTTCCAGTGAACCTATTTTCAACGTGAATTTTGCTAGGAAATGTGCATTAACGAAGTTGCTTACGTGCTTATGCTCAACACTGGTGAATCCTTCTGCATTATCATGTGTGCAATGAATGTAGAGTAATTATTTCTTATTAATCTACCTGAAATAGACTGTATTGTTCACTCTCCTACAAAAATCCGGCATCCAGATCAGGCCAGTATATTAGTAAAACACTCCTCATCATATTATAGATTATTCTTTATTTTGGAATTAATTTTCCAGGACCGCTGAATCAAACAAGTGGAATTTCCGATTTCGTTGGCCCGGCCGGTTTGCGATCAAGCCAAGTGGAGAGTCAGAGTAATCCAAATTCATCTGTTCCTTCAGGCAATTTTATGGAACAAGGAGTTGAAATACTTGCACAGCACCGGTCGAGTCCAGACTATATGCCATCCAGTGCTTTCTTAGAAAAATTTATTTGAGCTGGAAGAGTGTTTAATTACTTTTGTAATCTTAAAATAAGAAAATTCGCTATTGTCTTAATTTTCCAAATGGAAAAGTAATAAACTGAGAAGATTTATGTAGAGACATGTTATTCATGTTAAAATCTTGTTCAAAACCATCAACAGTTGTGATCTAACATTTTTTAAGCAAAATATTATATCATACAAAAGTTTGATAAGCTGTACTTCGTGACTTAAAATTTCATTTACACTTGTAGCGATATTTGGTGAGATAAATTTTCATGTTACCACATTGGAATTTCAAAGAAGAGCTACTAATATTTAAAATTGTTCAGTGTCTGAATCGTAAGTTATCTTTTTGGTCTCAATTTAGAGTGTTTGTGATATGTACGCATCCTAAGCTAACTCATTATTTTACAACTAAGGTGTCAATCTCAAATGTTAATGAGATATTTACTTTTCTCAAATACATATTCTAGGAAGAAAGGTATCAAATATTTTGATTTTAAGTCAGTGCGAAGGACTTGTCATTTTATATAAGGATGAATTAAAATCAAGGACCTAGTACAACTTGAGCTGTGTTTTCTTGTTTATGTTTATTTGCCATAACTAAGCAAGGGAATTTACAAACTCACAAGCAGAGAAAGATGCATTTCTCATTTTATAGCCCGCAATTGCTTACAACGTACAAAACTTAGTCAGTCATGATTCATTTATCATTTGTTTCACGAGCAGGTGCGTTTTGCTTTGACTCAATTGTATTTTTGTTTTGAGGTTTTGGTTTTTTCTCGAGTATTACCTGGATTCCTAGATAAGAACAGTAATAAATTTAATAAAGAGAATTATTAATTTGAATACGAAGAACGGTGATTTAGACTTTGTGTTGTTCGATTAAACAAACAGTCGATCCGGCGGACTTGGCTTAAGTTATGAGTCAGGTGCGTTCGTTTTGAATAGGGATAGTTATTGGGAGTTTTCAAATTGTTTTCAACTTGAGGTTGAGCTGAAACGCTGAAAGGTCGAGATACTCTTTTGGGTATTGGGTTTACACACTTGAGCCTTAACTGATGCCCGCTTCCTATTGTATAAGTTGTGGTTCTTGTAATGTTTAAGCTTCACATGATTGCAGTGAACTTGCTTTTCTTCTTTCGAGCTAACACCTCCGTTACAAGAAAACTAATGTCATACACAATGTACCTTAGATCATCAAAATGCCACACGGACGTGGGCTTCTTTCTCGATAGGACAACAGAATTCAGGAATTACTAGTTGTGCTCAATCAACCCTTGCTACCAGCTACCCAAATAATCATCAATTCACTGATTACGAGATTATTGTTTGATTGATTTTTCTTAGTCGGTGTAATGTATACCTCAGGCTGTAAGAAATATTTAAACAAGAATAAACTAATGAAAATCGTATATCAAAAATTTGATATTTCTACTACGAATAGGAAATCCTAGCCTAGGTTAATTTTATTTCTAATATATGTTATTACATACTTACTAAATCATCACAAGCGTAGAACGGCGACATGATGTCAGAAAAATTAGAATTTCCTGATCTTTGGGAGCAATTTCCTGACCTAAATGTAACCAGCACCTCACCCAAAGTTCCCTTCTAAACAAATTGGCTTGAAGACAGGTTCGGAACAAGAGTTGACTTTGGTGCAGCTCAGTGGGAAGACAAAACCAGCTCAATTTTAGGAATGTTAACTGCAATTCGGACCGACTCAAATTCCAGTGTGGTTATTTTTCAACAAGAAAGAAAAGGCACTTTGTACAATTTTCCCATTGGGCTACATTCATCAGCTAGTCGATGGGAGTGGGAAGAGGATAGTCATTTCTAATTTTAATCTGGAAGCAGTGTTGGGGTAAACTAAGGACTGAGAAGAAGAGGAGTAAAGTACCTATTGAGATATGTAAATAATATTCGAAAATATCGTAGTAGTTTCAGATACATTAAAAATTGCTTAAAGTGAGGGCATGGAACGAAAGAGATCTTGAAGCTGTATAGTCACACTGCGGTTCGCATTCAAACAATCAGCCCTGAACGATTGATGGAATGTAAAATTTTAGCTTGACTCAAAAGGTAGACCAGGTAACGTCACGTGAAGTTTGTTTCTTGTTAATTACAATATTAGATGTGTGATTTTAATGATAACATGGTCATCTAGTTGGTCCCAAACAATGTGTTCGAACAAAGAGGTTTTAGTGCATGATTCATATGCAAAGAATGGTAAAATATCAAAATTTGAAGGTTTTGTTTAGGTACGGTTAAAACTGTTTCAAAATTCTTGTAAATTTTACATTAGTGCAGTATAAGTTGAAAGAGTGGGAGTTTGAGTGAGTTTCAATAACTAGTTTCCATGACATCAAATTCCTGTCTCAGTGTTAAGCTTATGCGGATGGATGGACAGAAGCTTTAAGTTGGGCAAAGGCCTTCCAGCACCGGATCGGATTGGCCTTATCGATTTTTCTTTACGAAGGAGGGGCCTCTTAACTAGATTTTCTCGGAACGGTCCTACAATTTCCAATTTCACCCAAGACCCTTTTTTATGTTTTTCCCGTCCCGTCCAAAAGCACACTGTGTGGAGCTCTAGATGAACTGGGACCGACGTTGTTGGGCTACAGACCATGTGTATCTGATGTGAATGTACATGAACAACTTATAACAATTCGAGTACATTCTGTGTCTGGTGTATTGTGGGATTCTAACTTACAGATTAACTTCAATCATAACCTTCCACTATTTCTTCAACCTGATCAGAGCTAACACCAAGCCGGGCATTAATGTTCAACGTGTGTTCTTAAGTTTTTTTATTCTAAAAATTGAGGAAGCTTTTGAATCTACGAACACGAATAAGTATATGGTATTGGATTGACGACCATCCGAATGTGAAAATGTTCTCTGGATTAAAGTGGCTGAAACTATATTTTGTCCAAATATATCTCCGGCCACCCTCCTGATACCTTGACAGTATCACAATGTGCCATACATCTTTAAGGCTCAACTATTTGAGCACAACAGTACCTCAAGGTCACGTCTCAGGGATGATTTCTTCGGCCTGAGGCAGATTATTCCCAGTCATTCTAAATAAGATCATTACGGAGTAGCTAAGCTAACCTACCACTTTCTACAAGAAGGGCGCAAAAATACGTGGACAAAAGAATTATGTATTATAACTTTTAGTCAGAAGATTTGTGAAAACTTAAATTAATGAAACTTTTCCTGTGTAAGTGGCTTTAAAAAAAGTATTGGTAAATACACTGATAAAATGTATCTCCATTTTTAAAATTCAAAGAACTTTATTAAATACTCCAGTTACTCATCTCATGTGGCAAGAACGCACATTTTCTGAAACTAGCTCGTACTTGAAGTGGTAGTAAGGAGGTTTTAGAAATACGCCTTCTCCGCCTTCAATTCTTCGCGAGCGAGTCAGTTCAAGATGACATTTTACTGATTCGCTAACACACTTGCGTTTTAATTTCTAAGTATGATATGCGGACGCAACTGAAGTCTGCAAACTGCGCAAGAAATAATTCGAGCATAACTCCACGATTTCCAGATAATATCGGGTGTAACCCTAGTAAGAATTAAACTTCGAAGTAAACCTTTTTGTGCTATTCGCTTATTGCCGTCGACTTCTCATATAGAGACCATGCAAGCCTAGTATTCTCTAAACCAAATTCAGATGGCTCTAAAACTGATAATTGGAAAATGCTGAACGAAATCTATCCAAGAGGGACAGCTAATCTGTGAATCAGACACGTTTGAGGTGTCAGTTCGATTTTCGCTGAAGAATACTTTCCGGCTTGGCTTACGCAACGCTCAACTTGCCCAGTACCAACGGCGGGTAAACAATAGGAGTGTATTCCTATTTGTTACACGGAACAACACAAAGACAGAGGTAAAAATGAACACTTCAAAAATTATTTTCTCAATAGAAAACAGTAGATCAATGATAGCGGGAGCAGGACTGCGCGATCATCATCTGAATAAATTTTGAATTTAGATTCTGAATTTTGGGGTACACCACATCGCAAAAATCAAACCATCCCAAAAATTAAAGAAAGCGGCATTAAAACCCAGTCTTATCTTCCAGATTTTTGCACCTTGCAATGATTTAGTCTCTTCCAGTTCCTTCATACCAAGCATAATTTTAGAGATTAAAGCGTTCATGGGCATCCGAGGCGAAATGCATGCATGTAAGGTTTACTATCCCTATGATTCGATGGGGCAATGTGAGAGTATGGAATAACATGTGTGGGTAATTAACCCTGTGCTCAGTTTCCCGTGCGTGTTTTTCAGCTTAGGAGAAAGAAATAATGAAGTATAATTTGAGCGATAACTTTTAGTCTTATAGCTTCCATTGCTCACTTATGTAATTTTTGTGCTAGTTTTTAAGTGATCAGAGTTTTTCTCTTACTACAAACAAAAGCCTCTCTGTTTCATTTGTACACTTTTCGAAAGCTCTCATTTCTTACTGCTTTGAACTGGAATTGTGAAATTTTAGTTCTATGTTTTCTTGTTTTGGAAAACTGAAAATGTTTCAGAAATTTAATGCGGACTAAAAAGACTTGCGCAAGCGTCACATCTCATTACGATGTCTTGAGAAGTCGAAATGAAATATAAAAGTGAAATTTTTTTGTGGAACGAATCTCATAAAATGTCTACCAGTGGTTCCCATTCGGTGCAGATGTGAATCTAAATTATAAAGTTCTTGTCTTTAAAAGTCCTGAAATATTTCTGTGTCACTTTGTTCTGTATGTTTTTGCTCGCTGATGTCTATATGATTAATTAATTATTAAACGCCAATTGATGGTAGGAAAAATTAATCAAAGAAAGTCCGAAGTAAAGAAGTTGTGGTTTATTAAATGTATTCTACAGTAATATAAAATAGCAAAATATATTAAACACATACTTTTCAAGGGCATTTACACGTAAAAAACTGTGGCAGTGCAAACGAATGAATATAATTAATTTTGGAACTGAGTTGACAGTCTAACAGTACCTCTGAATTACAATATTATCACTAGCGATAAAGAACATATTGACATCATGACTTAACTGCCACTACTTATCCACTCACGCTGGCTAATTTCACTACCTGGTACTGGAATTCAGAGGAAAGTTGAGTGTATCATACAATGAAAATGGTTGAACCCCCAGCAGCAGTCGGACTCCACTGTGACTATACTACTGCCAATTGCTTTGGTTCAATACAAAATTACATGCGATACGTTAAGCTTGTCCAATTAGGAAGTTAATTACTCAAGTGAGTATTCTATAAAATGTGTAAACACTAGAGAAACTGGTAACTCGGCAAACAAAGACAAACGATACACATTTTATGAATTCATTTTCAAGCCAGCACATCGGTCAGACGTTTCCGTTTGAAATGTGGAGTTCTGTGTAAGTTCCAAGTCCTCGGTAAACCAACTCGTATTGGCCCTGGAAATTATATTAGTGTTAATATTTTAGCACACAACAATTTTTCACGAATGAATTGTTAAAATAATCCTAATTCACGCTTAAAATTCGACCCATCCGCCACTTCGCTGATCTCTTACGCACTTTCACATTAATTAGCAATACACCCATTTTCTTTCCGATTCCCGAGAGGACATGAAGTGGGTTCAACTTACAAAGTTTTGAAAGAGTCCTTGTCTTTGTGAACGCATTTTGCGAATAGTACTGAAAACATCAACTCTGCTTTCCTTGATCATTTGCTGCACCAATATCATGAAAGCAACCAGAACACAACTCCGATCGGCACCGGAACTGAAATAAAATGGCAAGACAATTCATATATTAGAATTGACAACTGCAGTCAGAAACAAACAAGAATTTGTATTCGCATAAAGTTTGCTCTAGTAGTCAAAATTTTATAATGAATAATGTCTAAACAACCAGGACTGGAATAAGAATCCGATTGCTGAACAAGAGAAGAGATCCAAGCCAGAATCCGGTAGAAAAACCCAAAATCTTAAAAATTCGTATAGTTTTCATTCATATGTTATTGAGATGTAATGCGTATAACAAAAATATTCATGTGTGCCTAAGTAGCACAAATGTTTTGATATTTTACATTCATATTATCGAGGAAATACGTGAATAACTAACAGTTAACCCTGAAGAACCTGATAAAAAAAAACTATTATCTATCTATCTATCGAATGAAATCTCACTTTTGGGTATGTCTCAACTACCGGGTTTGGATTCGGATTCTGACGGGTCCAACAATGGGGTGCGAAAATAGAAACCTGATACCCGATAGCTAAATCCGAACCCGTGAGTCTCTACCACTAAGAAACGAAGAAAACAAATAAACATTTACCAACCAGTTTTAATGCTTACCTGCAGTGAACTATCATGGGCGGTGAGTTTATTTCAGCAGTTGTTTCAGCAGGACGTTTGAGCTTAAAAAGTGTATCAACAAGCTCAACCAGTCCGCGCGGACTTTCTGGAACTGCGTCGTCACCCGTTGGCCAGCTGTTGTATTGAAACTGGGTTACAAGATACGCATAATCTGTTTTCGTATTTGTGACCGTAAATTCTCGTCGGTAGTAGAATGGAAAACTTTGACTTTGCATATACTTGACGCGAATATGATCGTGGTTAGTTTCTTGATCTTTCTCAGGCCAGTACCGAGGACACTTTTCATCTCCAGTGTCAGACAACATTACAACGTACTCAACACTTTGTTCAACAACCATTCTCCAAAAATCAGCGATCGTTCCCTCAAGGGGGTGTTGAGCCATGATGAATTTCTCCATTTTTTCATACCCCTTTGCAAATGTTACAGTCATTAGAATAATACTTGTTTGCTGAGATCAGTTTTCTCTCTTCTTAAAGTATTCTTGAAATTCATGACATTATACTTGGGCCCTGAGAAATTCTATTATTCTCTGTTGTTTTTGGAATGACTAAGTATTGATTAAGTTTATCAATTTCTATATACGATAGAATCATCTCCTCATTTGAGACGCATGCCACAGCATATTAACGTCGATAGCCTCACCTCATTAATATATATTAAAATTCCAAATTATATGATACTAATAATAGAATTTGAGCTTACCTCAACGAAGGACGCATTTATGTAATCGTAAGTTTCATTGTTTTCACCAGAAACAGGGCTAAGGATTACTCGTGAGACGTCATAAGGAATAATGTTTTCATGCCTATTTCGTCGCTGATTCTCTTCGCATGTACCAACTTTGAAAGGCTTTCTGTCCTCAATAACATGAGATAGAGACTGCAAAAATAAATGTAATACTGAAAAATTATTCGAATCGTGTTGTAGACGAAATATGATGTGAGTAGGCATTATTGCAGAAACACACAGATTAAACTGGCGGTCTATCTTATGCAGAAGGCAACACTAATTGCTCAATACGTTTAAGGTGAAGGTTAAATGATCTACCCGGAGTGTAATTGGAATATATTATTCATCCTAATTGGGCCCTTAAAGTCACACAAGTTGAAACCAAAATTCTGTGTAAAGTGAATTGCATGGGAATTTAATATTGGGCTAATTTTATATGTCCATTTAAATTAGTCCAAACAAAAAAGTTATGAAAAATGGAAATCCTAGAAACGTCTTAGAAGAGTCTTCAATAAACTAATCAACTGTATATTGTGAAAGCGCCTTGCAAAACAGCTTCGCTTCCTTGTTGAAACTCATTTCTACATAGCCTAAGAGTTTCGCTAAATCTACTGATCATCTAAATAATTTTAGCTAGGGTATTTTTTTCATCGAAGTATAAATTATAAAAGTGACATACCTCGAATTGTTTCTGCATTAACGAAGTGCTTGTACCATCCTCACAGCTCCTCAACTTTTCGATTGACAATTTTAGGTCACACAAAGGAATTTCCGTGTCACCGAATTGAGAAGTTTCCATCAAAGCGCGGTAAATGAAAATGTATTGTTTCTGCAAATAACGGTCACATGTTAATTGATGAGTTAGTTTTAGTCTAAAGTTTACTAATATGTAGATTCAAATGGTCAAACTTTTCAGAACAAAATATTTTCGACGAGTCGAGAGAAAATTACTTCAAGCTTGATAGTGTGAAATAACATTATAGTTGCGTAGATCAGCCAGATTGGCATTCATAGCGTGGAACAATATGACAAGAATCTACGTTAAAGCTTCTGTCATAGCGCGATGATCAAAGCTTCAAATTAGGCAGACGTTCTGCAGCTCACTCAAATGACTGCAGCATCAAATAAATCGCAACTTATAAAACGTTAGGAGCAATATATTGATGAGATTTTTATAGACGGGGTAATCATACGAAGCTATCAAAGAGAGGGAATCGGGAGAATTGACAGAAAGTTAAGCCACCATTCCAAAGACGTCCAAATAGTACATTTCAAGCTTCATCGGAAAGTCTGATGCACTCCAAATACTAGCTAATTTTGACTTATGCTGAAATGAAAGCCAGTCATTCTGAATCTCACAGCATGTTTTGATTGAAACTATCTATAAAGGCGAAAACTAAGGTATTCTATAAGTAAACATTGCATTCTGCATATAACTTGGGTAAATTAGAAAGTGCAATTGCCTTCTCTCAGCTTTTCAACAAATACCTTGGAATACATGTTCCTAGGCTACTAGAAAATTTTTCCGAGGTGACCTACACGCACTTGCTGCCAAAGACGCACCAATCGCATTACACACAAAAACGCGTAACTAGGGCTACACTAGAAAAGTCAAACCTCGGTATGCATTTGCATTTACCCCCTAACTCCAAAACACATTATGTCAGATACTTCGAAAACTAAGCCTCGGATCAAAAAAATTAAAGAACGAAAAAAAATGACTCGTCAAAAAACAAAGCAATCTGCATCGCCAAAATATTTTTTTACTTGAAATTGACCGATTTTTGGTCCTTTTTCTCGAAAGAAACGGTCTTTAAGGGTCAAGTAGTCGGAAAAAATTGTTTTTGAAAATTTCCTCGAATTCCTTATAAAAAATAATGAATATTTGCAATTGCATTGACTGTATAAAAATACGCCGTTTTCTTGCTAGAAATTTCGAAAGATTGCTATTGGCGAGCTGTTGTGTGTTACTAATGGGATTGGCGTGTCTGTCTGTTAGCATGTAATCAGGCAATCTCACGCCAAAATTATTTACCAATTAAAAGAATTAAATAAATTAATCCTTAGAAAAGGAATTGTGCCATGTGTCTTGTCAAGTCAAACTGAGAGAACTGGACACTACGGTGAATTTTTTTTATTTCCTTCTTTTGATTGGGTCACAGGATATTTCCTTTTCTAAGGATTAATTTATTAAACTTTTCGTTTTGCTGTCAATAGCGTTATCGTTAGAGGAAAGCAAGATGGGCAGGCCTTCAAAGTCAGGGTAAGATGTTATTGGTTTTATTAAAATAATATGATGAGGTTAGTTTCAAGTAGGAAGTGATTGGTCATTATACAAAAAGCAGAGAATAAAGTTTCAACAATAATGTAGTGAGGACTACTTACCAAAGATTGCACTAGATAATTCCGCTGATGACGTAAGTGGCATATGGTATTGAATATTGACACACACCCTTCCTGTTCAAGCTGGTCCAACAATGTATCTAATGCAACGAGGGTTCCCGTTCGGCCTACACCAGCGCTACAATGAACCAGGACTGGGCCACTGTCAATATTCTTAACTTCATTGAATCTCTTAATAAATCGGACAATCCCAATGGGGTACTCGGGAGCTAAAAAGTCTTTCCACAGCAAGTAGTGATATTGGATCACCTCCCTCTCACTAGTATCTGAGCTACCAGGTTCAGTATGACTGATCTTCAGGCTTCTCACCAAGTATTCTGAAACAATATGGTTTTTAGAAAGGGATTAAGTTCAAAGAGAACTCACTATTCCTCAAAAATTATTATTTTACAAGGAATCAACACAACTCGCCGTACCTGAAAATGCTTTCTCATCGTAGTGAGTCACAGTTACATCGCCATAGGCTGTTGTTCCCTCAGATGGCCAATATTTGGCACATTTAGTCTTGTTATACTCCTCAGTATTTGTAAGCATTAGAATTAGATGTATACGCTGTTCCCATATCATACGCCACCAATCATTCACCGTGACCTCCATTGGTCCTTGAGCACAAATGTAATTTTTCTTTCCTTTGTATCCCTCAACAAAATTTGCATTGATGTATTCTGAACCAGGAATTTTGTCAATAGGGGTAAGTCGAACTCTTGTCTCATCATACGCTTTGATGTCCGGATACCGATTCTTTCCAATATTTTCACGCTTCTCAGATTCGGTACTAGTACGATCTGCAAAATGCTCGGGCAGACTCTGCAATTATTAAGTATTTATTTCAATTACGCCTGACTAGTGGGGCATCTTTTTCAACTGAGGTGACCATAATCTGTGCCCCTAGGGCAGAATCTCCTAATTAAATATTGTGCGAGATTCTTTCCTCTCAGACACTATTTGATCAACTCATATCTCACATTCACTTACCTCGAATTCAATTTTAAATCCTGAGTCAAAATTCTTATGTCTTTCCAAATATGCACTGACTAATTGATCATGTAGAACTGGTGCCATTTCTAGAATTTCATACGATGGCAATGCATGTGCATTTCTCAGTCGTCCACAACAGAAGAAGAATGACTCAGATAAGTCGTCGTCTGGATCTTGGGAAACTTTTCGTCTCAAGCGACTAACACATATCACGGACATCAGAATTACCAATACGGATACGGCAACACTGGCAAAAATGGCATAGATTATTCGCTGAACAGCTTCGCTATCAGCTGTCTCAGCCTCAATCATTGGTCTCAGTGGTAAAAAGTACTTGCTGCGAGATCTTAGCAACTCATTCTGGTCAGACACGACTGAAATTAATACAGGATTTTAATAAGAGTGTTTGTTCAAGCTGAGTGTATTCTAGCTTGCTAACCTAATGCTTCAAGATAAGCAGTATAAGTACTCCGGATATCTAACGGCCCATCATGAACAAGGGATATACGTGCAGGCTTCTGACTCTCAAACAGTTCTCGTTTATGATAGTTTCTAACTTTTTGGAGATTGCTTTTATACGAAGTCCGGAAATACCCACTAGAGCCATTGAAATTTTGAGAGAGACGACATTTGCGACACAAACTTGGTTCATCTGCATCCTTTGGATTGTTGTCTCCAATCATTATACTTCGGCCCTTTTCACTGCAAACAAATTTTAAATTGATTTATGGTTAGCCATTATCTTATAATCTTAACTGTAACAAAATGTATACGAGTATACAAAATACAGAATACATACTCGTATACAGAATAAGATCACATTCACTTGGATACTTAATTTTTCTATTCATCTTTTTTGTGAAAAGACCAATTCTCCCAATCTATCTATCTTTTAAAGTATAAGCGGTTTTATCCAGGAAAAATTTGGTGTATCAATTTCTTCTGTACGTCAACTCAATTAAGAAATATTCCATTACCTGATCCACAACAAAAGTGGTTAATTACAACGATAGTCCATTTCTATTCTAACATAATTTTTTAGCTATTAGCTTTATATAATAATCAATATTTTCAAAATAAGAATGAGTAATAAAACAACCTTGGAAAGTCAAGCATCTCGGCCAGGTAAGCCCCTCCAACAGTATTGTTGTGCACTTCATTGTAGTTGAGTAAAATTGACTGATCCGGTGGTTCCAAAGACTCCATGGATTCAGCATTTTGAAGACGAATTACAATGACCCTTAAGCAACAGATTGGTCCATTTCTCTGGGAAATGTGGGGCATATTTATCATAAATAACATCTCATGTTGAGCTCGAATAAGTTTCCAATCAGCTTTACTCAGATCATCTGTGTTAGGAATACTTCGTGGTATTGAGCATGCTCCCTCAGCTGCAGCCCCACACCTTCTGGAGCGAGTCTTGGCACACACGCTGAAGAAGTTAAAGTAAACCATTCGCAATATTACGCGAAGTAGTAAGAATGTATTCACTGGAACAAGTATGCAAAAGAAGTAAAAGTGCTAGGTGCCCCCTTTGTGAGAAAGATTCTGAGGATGCTGAACATGTGCTGTTTACGCGTCCTCACTACTCGTTCTTAAGAAAACAATATCTAAGTTCCCTTGATATGACCAACAGGACCAACTAGACTATTACTAGAGGTTATACTATTCTTTAAGTCTTTTACCTAATGAATATATCAGTGTTAGGCAGATGTCCAAAAAAATCAATCTCGGTCGACTGAACGGTCTTCACAGCAGGTCCAATGTCTTCAGTTATCATCTTACCGCTGTCATCTGGATATGATGACTTTCCAATTAAAGTTACAACATATTCCATTATGATTCCCTCCGGCTTAGAAGGAATCTCCCATACGACCTTAACAACTGACTCATGTGTCCGCTGGTTTATCCTACATGTCACTGAAAGTTTTTCAGGAGAACTCGCAATTCCATCCATAGTGGTGCCATTTACTTCATTGGAGAATGAATCGCAAAGCTTTGTGAAATTTGAGCAAGCTTGAACCTAAATAACAATATATTCTTATAAAATATAACATCGACATGAAAAGATTTTTAGTATAATTTATTCCGTCAATGAGTTGACATTTCAAAGTGATATACGACGGCTGTCCCACTGCAAATGAGCCCTTTTCAATAACACCCGTACTTCGCTAACCATTTCATGAGAATTTTTTCTTAAATTACAGCTTTTCAAAATTTTCGTGTAGCAACACGTAAAGGTATTTGATCATGATATTTGATTGAACATCAGAAAGCCATTATTTACGCTTCTACTATCAAATTTTATGAAAGCAGTTGCACCTGTAGTAGATGACTATCGCAGATCAGCTTGTTCTCTATAAAAGGATTATAAGATGAAGTTCGAGATTACCTGGAATATGTAATTTGACCAAGGTTTCAATCGTTCCGCTAAATGTGGACTTTCCTTTGTAAAGTAGACAGTCTTATTTCCATTGCTGCCTTGAATTGTAATTTTATAAAAGTGAAAGAATTCCTTTTGACTAATCGGAGTATCCCAACCTAATGTGATCGTGTCAGATGTATATCCCTTGACAGAGATTTCTGGCACAAATTTCGGATCTGAAAAAATGAAAATATAATTTAGAGTGTCTGATTTCAGAGCTGGACAAAAAAAAAAGAATAAATTATTTATTCTCCGAGAAAGTAACTTTTACACCAAAATTATTCTATTTTCCGCATTCTGGATTTTACAATCTTTTGGCTATACTTATGCACCTTTTACACCAACTGTACTAATAATAACTTAAAAAGCCGATAGAGTGCTAGTGCTCAAGGGAAGCTTGAAACCTAATTTCGTGTAGGACTCAGAGCAGGCTGGAGTTTTCGTTTTATATTTTAAAATGTTTCTTAGCGACAATAGTAACTATTATCCCTAAGGCAATAACTGTTATTGTCCAATGCCAAAACAATTTATTGATTATTTACGCAAATAATAATGAAACGTTGGTTGCAACGAATAATTCATTAAACGTTCGACTTCCTAACGATGATTACTCTGAGATCCAAATCCAAATCTTGCTGACTAGCGTCCCAACAACTTTACGAGCAAATCACAATAGTAGTGAGCATGAAGTTACATTAAAAAGTAATTATACAAGTATTCAGAACTGGTACGAACTTCGTTCAAGGGGTGCAAATGCTAGGTTCAAACGTGTAAAGAAATAGTCCGATCGTAAAAACATGAAAAATTTAATTATTTTTGGTGTGAAGACAAACGTGTGCTCGACAAAAACCCATGAGCGAGTTAATTTTATAAGTATTTTAATTAATTATAAGGAGCCTCTGCGATAATGATTAAATTACCTTCGGCTAATGTTGCTACATGTAATTCTGAGCTCGACGTTGTATTTCCGTACAGATTTGTAGCCATCAACGAAAAGTTCCGATAAATGGTACTGCTATTTAAAT
Source organism: Thalassaphorura encarpata (assembly GCA_009869925.1). Classification (NCBI taxonomy): domain Eukaryota; kingdom Metazoa; phylum Arthropoda; class Collembola; order Poduromorpha; family Onychiuridae; genus Thalassaphorura; species Thalassaphorura encarpata. The sequence goes on from WJEZ01000057.1 coordinate 56,561, forward strand.
TCCCCAATATGTACGACGTCAATGTAGTGTTCAAACTGTTTACCCAATGGCTACCGTTTTCGCCGTAGAACTAATTTCAATAAAAATAATAAGATGATAAATAAGATGATAGTTCTTTGATTCTAAATATGCCAAAAATGTTTTGACTGAACTTAAAATTTGACATACTTCTAAATCCAGATCGATGACTGGTGAATTTTTATTATCAATGATCCAACTGATGAAAATTTGAGATTTTCCCACAGCCTTGATTAAATCGAGTGATACAACAGGTGGACCTAAAAAATGAGTTGAATGAAAAGTAGAATCTTTATTATAAACAACTAATACTATGTACAGTGAGACTAGAAACATTCGCAACGGTACTAAGTAGATACAATCTGTAATATATCTCAAAGATTTGAAATTCATTTCTGGGCCACATGAATTTCTAAGGCCATGACGGCTAGGGAATTCTTTAGAGAAGACAGATTATAATTTCTATATTCGGCCTTTGTCAGGGTTAACTGTTACTAGGGGTAACCCCACCGGAGGTGGGGTCCCGCTAGTACACTTGAAAGCACAACACAACCGACTAAGCCAGAGGTTGAATTCGTAATGAGAGAAGAGCAAGGAAGGCCAGGTCGTTCAACTTTGTTTTCCT